>VDFB02168118.1:85506175-85561746 GCA_007258455.2 Sequoia sempervirens
TAATTTTAATTCATTATGTTTTTTTTTTAAGTTAAAAGCATGATTTTTAACTTTTCAAATTCTAAAAATTATTTTTTCTCAATTTTATTGGCTCAAAACTTTTGAGTGATAAGGGTGATTTTCCCAGCTCCATTATCATAGTTGCAATTATAGTGGGAGATGGAAAGAGAAGGTGGGAGATGGAAAGGGAAGGAGAAAATGAAAATTACTTTTAACTTAACTATTCTATTTATGTTTGAAATCTAAATTTAACTAAATCTAAATACTAATAAATTCCCCTATACTTTTACTTTTAACTTAACTATTCTATTTATATTTGCAATCTAAATTTAACTAACTCTAAATGCTAATAAATTCCCCTATACTTTTACTTTTAACTTAACTATTCTATTTACATTTTCAATCTAAATTTAACCAACTCTAAATGCTAATAAATTCGCGTATACTAATTTCTTAAATATTCTATGTAATTTAAATTATATAGATTAATTATTTAATTTATTTTTGCAATACAAACCTTGCTAGTTTTGTATATTAAAAAATTCAACTATACTAATTTTTTGAAGATTATTTTTTTGTTAAATAAATGTATCTATACATTCAAACTATATTTTTTAAGATTAATTTTTGGTAATATTAATTTTCATTTGCCTTTGATAAATTAAAATATATTTCTTGTAATCTATTTTTTTAATAGAAAATCAATTAATACTAATTACTTTTGAAATTTGATAAATTGAACTAAATTAATTTTCTTTAAAAAAAATAAAATATGAAAATAATTACTTTTAAAATAATTTGATTATTTTAAAAATTAAACTATATAATTTTTGCTAATACTAAATTAGATGCTAAATTAGTTTGATCTATTTTATTTAAAAATATTTTTAGTAAATCTATTTACTTTGTCAATAAATGTCAAATTCCTTTATAAAATAAAATTTTAACTAATATCTATGTCTAAATAAATCATTCAATTTTAAATTTTATATATAACTACAAACATACTTTGCATTTTAAATTTTATTTCATACTTATGGGTGTGTACGTGCAATTGAGGTATGAATTTTCTAGATTTAAAATTGATGCTCAAAATTTT
Organism: Sequoia sempervirens; assembly: GCA_007258455.2. Classification (NCBI taxonomy): domain Eukaryota; kingdom Viridiplantae; phylum Streptophyta; class Pinopsida; order Cupressales; family Cupressaceae; genus Sequoia; species Sequoia sempervirens. The sequence goes on from VDFB02168118.1 coordinate 85,507,275, forward strand.
TGGATTTAAAATAACTATTTTTAAAACCATTTATTGCATAACTGTTTTCTCATTGAATATAATCAAACTACATAATTGCTTCATAGTTAATTGTGAATGCTTCTTCCTCTACAATTTGCAGGTGATTCAAGTACACATTCATATTTATGTTATGTGGGTAAAATATGTTTGGAATTATGAAGCCCAATTGATTCATCTATCTAACCATTTTATTCTTTGATGTTTCATTTCTTTCTTTTGTCCTCTCATATTCTTGAATGTAACAAACTTCAAGATGCTCTCTTTGGAGTTGGATAGTTGAGATGCTAATATTGTATTGTATCTAAATTAATAGAGTGCCCTGCTTCTAAAAGTGGATGTAGTTTGCATTCTCCATGAGTCTACATTTTGCAAATTTATTACCATTCTAAACATTTGTATTGGTCATATGCTCTTTTTTCCCCTTTAGTGCTTTTGAAGTGTCTTAGTGTATTGTTCTATTTTGAATAATAGTCAAAATTGTAGAGAAGGATACCATGTGTGCAATGTAATTTTAAATAATGAAGTCAAATGAATATCAACAGTAACATTTAAAAGAATGAAGTGTACTTAATATTTTTATTAGTGAATAACATATGTATTTACAATACAATTCTGTCATATTTATTTTCTTTGGGTAAATGATGTTTGGAATTATGAAGTAAAAATGAAAGTAGTGCGTTGAGCTGCTAATATTGTATTGTATCTGAATTAATAGAGTGCCCTACTTCTAAAAGTGGATGTAGTATGCATTCTCCATGAGTCAAAATTTTGAAAATTTATTACCATTCTAAACATTTGTATTCGTCATATTCTCTTTTTTCCACTTTAGTGCTTTTGAAGTGTCTTAGTGTATTGTTCTATTTTGAATAACAGTCATAATTGAAGAGAACGATACCATGGTTGCAATGTAATTTTACATATTTTAGAGGTATTGTCAAGTCCTCTTCTGTCTTGCTAGTAATTTTTTTAAAATTTTTGTTCATATCTTATTAGTAATCTTTTTAAATAGCAAACTCAAATGAATATCAACAGTAACATTTAAAAGAATGAAGTGTACTCAATATTTTTATTAGTGAATAACATACATTTACAATACAATTCTATCATATTCTTTCAAGCACATTGTTAAATAGATTACATGTATTCTCCAAGTCAATAATTTAAAGATCTTCTCATTATTTTTTACAAAATCCAAGTATGTTTGATATATATTCTTATTGTCCTAAACAACATACAAAATAATTCGTAATAATAATAAATTGATGGAAGAGCATCTGGTTCGAGGGTGTGTTTTGTGTTTGCAACACATTCCATGATTTTGTTGTGCCAACATGAAATTTGGAAGCTAGAATTTATTTAATAATACTCAATTTTAAAAGCCAAATCAGCATCAATGTTTATAATGGAAAGATAGATTTAAAATAGTCTAATTCTCCTCCATAGTGTTGGACGATTCATGTGCTGGCCATGGATTTTGGGAAATTTAAAAACAAACAAAAGTATTGCATGGATTAGCGTGGAATGTGAGGGGGCAAAGGAGTCCAAAAGTTGCAGTTGGAGGAGCAAAACAAATCAGAAAAAAAAATAATACACAATAGTGAGAGGGAAAAAAACACGCCATGAGGAGAGAAAGGCATTGGGTATGATGTCTATGTGTAGCAAAAATAGAGAGGGGTGCCATATAAAGGAAGCAATTAATTCAAAATTCAAAGAGAGGCATAAAATTATAAATTGTTGATATCACTGGAGGTTGGAGAAGATTGAGAGAGGGGCTGCCTATTTGAAATTAAATGCAAAGATAAGTGTAGAAAGAGGCTACCTATTTGAAATAAAATGAAAAGATAACTGTAAAAGAGGATGTTGTAATATAAAAACATAAATTTAATGGTTGTGCATGTTTTAAATGATAGTTAATTGAGCTTTTGTATGCAGAGAATACCCTGAAGTATAGCATGGAGATTTCCAATTTGAAGAAATAAACTAAATTTTCACTATGAAGCTTGTGTGAATTCAAATCAATTTAATTGTTAATGTAAATGGTGTTACTGTGAAATTATAAATTTTATAATTTGAAGAGAATTGGTGAGTCATTTTTTGTTTGTCAATAAATAAATAATTATTAATAATGATACAAGATAATAATATGGTTTTATAATATAATATATCTAGTTTTAAATCTATTATATTTGATTATATATTATATTAATTTAATAAATTCATATGTAATATATTAATTTTAACATGGTGTAATGCCCCGCCACACAACCCTAGGTGACATTGCAAACTACTAAACAAATGCACAATTTTTTTTTTGTTTAATTACAAATACAAGTATGATCACAACACAAAGCCAACAATCCCCTAAGGTTATGAGACAAAGATTATTTAGATCACAAATTAAAACAACATGCATGAAATGAAACATAACAACATTCACTTAACTAATTAAAGCACATACATTCCATACATGAGATTTTCATTAAGACCATGAGATCCTTCATGGTTACCAATGACAAAAGTTATATAATTACAATTACATCTCTCATTCCCAGAATGAGGTAAATCAATAACATGATTATTTATTACAATTTCCACCTAGATAACAATGAGGGGTAAATAAAATACACGAGCAACTAACATAAATGAAACCAAGGTAGAACTAGATCCCACAAGCTCTCCAACACGAAAGTCTCATCCACATAAGCCAATGCAAAAACAATAGAGTAAGGAGCACATTCCACCCAACCAAGTGATACCCGAAGGCTCACCCCCTATGCTACGAGATAGTAACAAGGGTTTCAGGTCAAGACCAACAACCTCTAAGCATAGGCAACATGACTCAACTGAAAAGGATACGTACATGACATCACATGACACAAAGGTTACGATGCTTCCAGATTTGAAATAAATAATCACATCACGAATGCAAACATAATGCAGACTTAGGAGAAGTGTCATCACAATGTCGCATGGGATATCCTGGAAAGTCTTCCTAGGTCCCGGCCCCCATCTCGGGATATCCTGGTAACCTCTAACGACTCCCGGCCCCACATGCAAACTAATGCAGAATCAGTTATCTTTTGAAGGGACAAGATAATGATCTTGTCATTCCAGGCCATCTCGTCTCATCTCAAGTCTATACAAGCACTTGCATCCATGAGCAAGGAAAAATTAATCTTTTTAAATTTTGGTACCACCTATGCTAATTAATTGGTTTAAGTTTTCACTGAATTAACCAACTTACATTGAGATCTCCTGGCACCACTTTTATGTGCCGACCCTCAATGCAAGCCACTTCTCTAAGACAACACGTGGAACTATGCCAACACCAAAAGGGTACTCAAGTACGACCTAGGGATAATGAATCCCTAAACATGACATGAAGTAAACAAAACCCATCCAAGATAATCAGATATAACACTAGACACAAGTACGCACTACCCATGGCAAACAAGGTTGACTGACATGTCGACAACCCCAAAACACATAACAGATGATTCAATCTCAAAGACTTACGAGATGTAACTCAAATCCCAACAAGAATAAGCACCACATGACGAAATAAAGCTTGCAAACAATATAAGGTAATCTACCTTCAGATTTCGTAAATCCAATCATTCATCACATTAGTGCATTTAAAAAAATTAAATAAACTATGTTCTTGCACAATCACATAAGGGTTTGAAAGTTCGTTTGATTCTTGTTGACACAATACATACGATAAATTAAATCAATCTTTCCTTTGCTATACCATGATTTCCATAAACAAATTTTCGTCTACCCCTTTACGAATATTTCACTTATAAATTAAATACTCCTTTTTTAAAAAAAATTATATATGAATATATATATATATAATTAATATTTAAATATAGATAATCACTTAAACAAACATTAAAATATAATATAAATATATTAAAATACATATATTATATATAAAAATTTTAAATTAATATATACAACATATATATTAAAATATATATACATAAATTATATTTTAATTGATAAATTAAGACATTGATTTCCAATTCATATTATATATATTAAATATAAAATATATAATATAAAATATATTATATACTTTATATTTAATAAATATAATAAATAAAATATATATAAAAAAAATACAAATATATATATTAAATGTAATATATATAATATAATATATATAATATTATACTATATATATTACATTTTATATATTTTATATTATAAAGTTCGAACCCTAAAAACAAAATTCAAAGCCGAAGTTAGGGCCGTGCCCTGCAGCAATAGGGGACGCAACCTCCATTGCTAGGGGCTGCAACCTGTGAGGCAGCGACGGCGCTGCCTTCACAGGCCACCCTCCCCAGCCATGGGGGCTGCCAAGGGTTGAAAACCCCTTCCCCATACCACACACAGGAGTAAACAAAATGACTCCGCCCCAAAATAAAACGGCAAAAAAAATGACTGGTAAAAAAAACACGGTCATAAAATATGACTTCCCAGAACTCAACGAAAATTTTGAATTTAAATAAATACATATATTTTTATATATATGTATATATATGTATAAATACATATCAATTGGTATATATATATATATATAAATATACACAAAAACAAACTTCATAATCTGATTGAGAAAATGCATTCCTTCAATACCCAAATTGGGAAAACTCTAAATCTGAGAAACAAAATTAATTTCCATTGAAACTCCATAATCTAACACAATAATTTCATGATTTCTCACAAGTTAAAAGGAAAATTTTCCCAACAACACAAATTTCCATAAGAACCATTTGAATCTTTCAAGTTTGTTTCAAATTTCCCAATGATAGTTTGAGGATAATTTCTGGTTCACATTGTTTTCACAATTTTTTTGAAAAACTCTTTTATTCAAGTTTGAATGGTGATTCCAACATGGGTTCTAATCAAAGTTTGAATTCCAAATCTAAATTGAGCCATTTCAAACAAAATTGCTAAAATAAGATTGCATAATGAGGGAAAACATGGAACCTTTTGTTTTTCTCCAAGATTTTTGAATCCTTCAATGGAGGTTGCACTTGTTTCCAATTTTGCTTCAAAAACCTTTCCAATCCTTCCTTCCACCAATTTCTTCCAAGAATCCAATCCAAGCTTGCTCTCCAAATTTCCAAAATTCAAAATTCAAAAACAAAAAGAATTCCTTATGTAATTTTTTCTCCTCCAAATTGTCAAACCCCTAATTTTGAGTTCACCCACCAAAAGTTATTGCTATTTTGGATATTTTGGATGTTTTCTTTTTTTTGAAATTTAATAAATAGTTTTCATTTTCCCACTTCAAATGCATAATATTTATTTGAACAAAATTCTATTTGCACCACAATGATAATTAAATTCTCTTTCTTTCACAAAATTGAATCTAACAATTATATTTTTAAAAAAAAAACATTTTTAATTTATTTATTACAAGAGGAATGCAAGGCAATTTTCCATCTTTTTTTTTTTTATTTGCCTCAAATTTAATAATACTAACATAATTTATTTAATTTATTTAATCAATAAATAAATCTAATCCATGATTAGATTAATTTATTGCTTGAATTAAATTAACCATTTAAATAACAAGCACTCCTTTATGCATTTTGGCAATAAATTTAAATAAAGCAAACACCATTTCACTAGGAAATTTAATCACGCAAGCAAGGAGAGATGAGACGACAAGGAAAATAACTTATCTCAACTGACAACCCGATGACACACTATGGCTAGGGTGATGTCATGACATAGAAAACCTAGCTACTATCTCCCAATTGTTTTCCGTTGGACAAGGGACATGCTCAGACCTGTGGAACCAGGTGGAGTCAATGTCATGTACCTGCATCCTACACACAATACGAGTGTCGAACATGCATATATATATAAATATTAAAACACACCGTGAAGAGGAAATCGCGGAATCACAGAGCACTTGCATGCGAGTGATGTGATCCCATCCCCTTCACAAATACAATATTGCTAACTGACGCCTCTAATCATCAATGGTATAATCAAAACATAAAGAATCAATAATTCACGTACATGATAATTTAATCCATAACATGAAATAATAATATCATCTGATTAAAGTACCATCACATCAAAACATAATGTTTTCATCACTTAACAATTAGCGGTCAAAGTAATCAAGTTTATAACCAACGTGCTGACAAAGCAAAACATATATAACAAACATTGCTCGATCAAAAGAACAAAATGGAGGGGTGTTACATCCTCCCCCCCAGGGTCAGGCTTACTCCTGGAAGCCTGCAAAAAAGTAGGGATAAAGTTCCCTCATCCTAGCTACATCTTCCAAAGTGGATGATGTGTCATCCCTAGGATCCCACCGGATCTTGACCTGATCAATATCTCGCCCTCGAAGAGCAAGCGTTCTGTGCTCCACCATGGCCATGGGCTCCAAAGCTAGTTGCCCATCCTCTACCTACAAAGCATTCCAATCAAGGACATGAGAAATGTTTTGATGGTATGGCTGAAGAACTGATACATGAAATACGTTGTGCACACGTGAGAGATTGGGCGGTAAAGCAAGACAGTAAGCAATAGGACCAATCTTCTCGAGAATCTCGAAGGGTCCAACGAAGAGAGGTGCCAACTTAGAGCATTTTCCATAACGGATTGGACTCTTTCGTGGACGCACACGCAAGAAGACTCTATCACCTACAGAAAACTGACGATCCACTCTATGCACATCCACATACTTCTACCTATCATGCGCTGCCACCAAGTGCTCTCTAATCCTATCCACCTGTTGCTCCATAGCCTGCAACATTTTAGGACCCAAAGTTACTCTGTCCTCTAGCCTATCCCAACTCAAGGGAGTGCGACATGGTCGCCCATACAATGCTTGGAATGGAGCCATACCGATAGAACTATGAAAGCCATTATTATAGGCAAACTCTACCAAATAGAGATAGTCCTCCCATCATGTCTGTTGGTCCATCACATACATACGCAACATGTCTTCGAGGATCTGATTAACCCTCTCAGTCTGTCCATCTGTCTCTGGGTGGTAAGTTGAACTGAAGTTCAACTGTGTTCCCATCGCATGCTGTAATGACATCCATAGAGCTGAGGTGAACACTGGATCCCTGTCAGAGATAATCTGACGTGGAATACCATACAACCTCACTATATCCTCCATGAACACTCTAGCTATGGATGATGTAGTATAGGAAGAGCGCATAGGTGAGAAGTGTGCTACCTTCGTCAACCTATCCATTGTCACCATAATTGCATCATGCCATCTCGAAGAGTTGGGTAAACCAACAATGAAATCCAATGAGATTATATCCCATTTCCACTTTGGTACTAAATGTGATTGCAAAAGCCCTGTTGGATGCTAGTGTTCAGCCTTCACCCGCTGACACTCAAGACATCTCGACACAAAATCCACAATATCTTGCTTCATCCCTAGCCAAAAATATAACTGACACAAATCTACATACATCTTCTTCACCCCTAGATGGGCTAAATAAGGTGCACGATGTGCTTTAGTCATGACCAAAGCGCGAAGCTCACATGATGGGGGAATGTATATGCGTCCCATGTGTCTCAATATCTCATCAGCATCGAGAGAGTATCCTAAATATCTACCCTCAAGGGGTCTTCCTACCTCTATCACCGATCTAACATCCTAATACCAACTGTCTGCTGGGAGGGCAGAAAGAATCCAAATCCACAACTCAACAATAAGAGTCAACTCAAATATCTCATGCCTTTGCCTACTAAGGGCATCTACAACCACATTCTCCTTCCCTTGGATATACTTCACCTCAAAGTCATATTCACAGAGAAACTCCATCCATCGCCTTTGCCTAGCATTAAGGTTGGGCTGCGTGAAGATATATTGAAGGCTCCTATGATCACTATGCAGCTCAAACCTATGCCCAAGAAGAAAGTGCCTCCATCTCGTCAATGCATGAACCACTGCCACCAACTCAAGATCATGGGTAGGATAGTTTAGCTCATGATCCTTGAGCTTTCGTGACTCATATGCAATGACGCGACCCTCCTGCATCAATACTGCACCTAATCCCTCCAAGGATGCATCCGTACAAACTACAAAGTCCCCAATAGGATCCGGTATCGCAAGTATAGGTGCACTAGTCAACTTCCCCTTAAGACACTGAAAGGTGTTCTCACACTTCTCAGACCACTCAAACCTCTTTCCTTTCCTCTAAAGGGAGGTGATAGGATGCCCTAGCCTCGAAAAGTTCCTGCACAAATCACCTGTAATAACCCGCTAGCCCCATGAAGCTACGTATCTCTGCCACATTCGTGGGCGCAGGCCAATCTAAGATCGCTTGGATCTTTGCAGGATCCACTGAAATACCCTCCCTAGAGATCACATGACCAAGGTATTGGACCTCAGTCCTGAAGAATTCACACTTCGACAAGTTAGCATATAGCTGATTATCTCGCAAGCACTGCAATACCTGTCGTAAATGCTCCTCATGTTCCTCCATTGTTCTAGAGTATACCAAAATATCATCTAGGAACACAAGAACAAACCTGTCAAGGTATGTATGAAATACCCCATTCATAAGACTCATGAACACTGAGGGTGCATTCGTCAAACCAAATGGCACAACTGTGAACTCATAGTGACCATACCGCGTTCAGAACGGTCTTATGAATATCTGACTCGAAGATTCGAAGCTGATGATATCCTGACTTGAGATCAATCTTCGAAAAGATGGTAGCACCCTTGATCTGATCGAATAGATCGTCAATCCTAGGAAGAGGATACCAATTTCTGATGGTCACTTTGTTCAACTGTCAGTAATCAATGCATAACCGAAGTGAACCGTCCTTCTTCACGAAGATGACAGGTGCTCCCCATGGAGAAACACTAGGGCGAATAAAACCCTTCTCTAGCAATTCCTCAAGCTGCAACCGAAGCTCTTTCAGCTCCTGAGTAGTCATGCGATAGGGAGCTCGTGAAATGGGCTCTGATCCAGGTACCAAGTCTATCTTGAAGTCAATGTCCCTCTGAGGAGGCATCCCTGGAATCTCGTCTGGAAAGACATCAAAAACTCCTGAAGGATGGGGTGACTATCAAGAGAAACCTTCTCTTCTCCACCTCCTAGACCCAAATCATCCACTGTAACAGCGAACAATTGGCAACCCTGCCGCACACACCTTCTCAACTGCATAGCTGAGATGATCCTCAAAGAGATCGGCCTCTGAACCCCCACTACCTCTATCTCTCTACCAGATGTCCCAATGCATCTAATTGACTTACGTCGACAATCAATGACTGCACTATGAGCCTCTAGCCAATCCATTCCTATGACAACATCATAAGAACCCAATGGAATAACACGAAGGTCCAAGGTAGTCTAGAGAGGTCCAACCTCTAACCTACACTCTGGCACAAGGGAAAGGGATGCAACTTTTGCACTCGAAGCTAACTCTACCTGCCACCTATCGACCTGCTTTACCGCATCCAGTCTACATCGCGCCACGATAGATGAAGAAACAAAGGAATCAGATGCTCCAGAATCAAATAGAATAGAAACTGGGTTACCCCCCAACATACCATAAGCCTCAACAACTGTACCCTGGTGCTCTGCCTGGCGGTTGTCAACCGCTGCGAATACTCGATGCCCACGGCCTGCATCACCTACAGTCGGCTCTGACGCCGCTGGTCCCTGAGAATAACCCAATGCACCCTTATTGGGACACATCCTCGCTATGTGACCCTGTTGGCCACACGCAAAACATCCAGTGCCTCTACCGAAGCCCCTGCCTGCAGGTGGTGCGCTAGACTGCTATGCACTACCCCTAAAAGATGAATGAGAACTCTGCGTTGGCTGCTCAGAGTTGAAGCGTCTCATGCGCCTCCAACTCCTATCCCCCTACCTCTGCTGGAACCCCTTTCGTTTCCCCTGGGAACCCTGCTGCTGCTGCTGACCACTCTGAGACGGACCCTGCTGAGCTCTAGAAGGTGCACCTCCCTGAGGCTGACCTCCTCGAGCACTAGTCCCAGCTGCTGAACCACTACCCACCTGCACTCCTACATGACCACCTAAGGCCATCGCCAGGTTCTCCTCAATGAGCCTGGCCTTGTCGACCGCCACCTCCATGGTCCTGGGTTCGAAAACCGCACTCCACCACTGATACGAGCATTTAAGCCCCTGAGAAAATGCTGTACCAACATGCCCTCGTCATCACCTATGCCCGCATACTGTTTGAGCTCGTAGAAATGACGCTCATACATCTCTACTGACATAGTCATCTGTCGAAGGGTGTGGAACTCATCCCCTCGACGCTGCCTCCAATGCTCGGAAAGAAATCTAGCCCGAAACTGCTCTAGGAACAACTCCCAAGAAACTGTACCAATATCCAGATGGAGCTTCTGCTCCTCTAATCTCCACCAAGTGGAGGCAAATCCCCTCAAGTGCATGATAGCGCACCTAGCTCGAGTGTTACTCCCATATGGGTGCATAGAAAAACACCTAATCAATTCAGTGAGCCATGTATCTGCCTCCAAACCACTGCCTGATCCATCGAAAGTGGGTGGTCGTGCTCTAAGCAAGTCCCTCATATGGGCTACTACCTCTAAATCAAAGTGAACTGGTACCTCTCTCTCTCCAACCACCACTGGCTCTACCTCCTGCCTAGGCCCAAGGCGGGCAAGGGTCTCCTCTAACAACTGACGCAACTGAGTGCCCTCGATCCTGGGTGGATCCAGATTATGATTGCCATCTCCTTGAATATTCTGAGAAGCCTGTTGCTCCTCATGGTCAGAAACAAGTGGAATATGTGGAGGTGGGTCTTGTTGTTCCCCAATGCGACTGCCTAAACAGCCACATCTATGACCCCCACCTCTTCCACGCCTGGGAGGCATTATCCTACACAGACACAAGAAGGTATTAAGCACAACACATAATTAAAACCCACACAACTAAAAGCTTAATGGGCTCATCATAATCCTAGAGTACCCAGTGTTCAAACCTAGGCTCTGATACCATGTGTAATGCCCCGCCACGCAACCCTAGGGGACGTTGCAAACTACTAAACAAATGCAAAAAAAAAAAAAATTTAATTACAAATAAAAGTATGATCACAACACAAAGCCAACAATCCCCTAAGGTTATGAGACAAAGATTATTTAGATCACAAATTAAAACAACATGCATGAAATGAAACATAACAACATTCACTTAACTAATTAAAGCACATATATTCCATACATGAGATTTTCATTAAGACCATGAGATCCTTCATGGTTACCAATGACAGAAGTTATATAATTACAATTACATCTCTCATTCCCAGAATGAGGTAAATCAATAACATGATTGTTTATTACAATTTCCACCTCGATAACAATGAGGGGTAAATAAAATACAAGAGCAACTAACATAAATGAAACCAAGGTAGCAACTAGATCCCACGAGCTCTCCAACATGAAAGTCTCATCCACATAAGCCAACGCCAAAACAATGGAGTAAGGTGCACATTCCACTCAACCAAGTGATACCCGAAGGCTCACCCCCCGTGCTAGGAGATAGTAACAAGGGTTTCAGGTCAAGACCAACAGCCTCTAAACATAGGCAACATGACTCAACTGAAAAGGATACGTACATGACATCACATGACACAAAGGTTACGACGCTTCTAGATTTGAAATAAATAATCACATCATGCATGCAAAGATAATGCTGACTTAGGAGAAGTGTCATCACAATGTTGCATGGGATATCCTGGCAAGTCTTCCTAGGTCTCGGCCCCCATCTCGGGATATCCTTGTAACCTCTAATGACTCCCGGCCCCACATGCAAACCAATGCAGAATAAGTTATCTTTTGAAGGGACAAGATAATGATCTTGCCATTCCAGGCCTTCTCATCTCATCCGAAGTCTATACAAGCACCTGTGTCCATGAGCGAGGCAAAATTAATCTTTTTAAATGTTGGTACCACCTATGCTAATTAATTGGTTTAAGTTTTCACTGAATTAACCAACTTACATTGAGATCTCCTCGCACCACTTTGTGTGCCGGCCCTCAATGCAAGCCACTTCTCTAAGACAACACGTGGAACTATGCCAACACCAAAAGGGTACTCAAGTACAACCTAGGGATAATGAATCCCTAAACATGACATGAAGTAAACAAAACCCATCCAAGATAATCAGATATAACACTAGACACAAGTACGCACTACCCATGGCAAACAAGGTTGATTGACATGTCGACAACCCCAAAACACATAACAGACAATTCAATCTAGAAGAATTATGAGATCTGACTCAAATCCCAACAAGAATAAGCACCCCACGACGAAAGAAAGCTTGCAAACAATATAAGGTAATTTACCTTCGGATTTCGTAAATCCAATCATTCATCGCATTAGTGCATTTAAACAAATTAAATAAACTATGTTCTTGCACAATCACATAAGGGTTTGAAAGTTCGTTTGATTCTTGTTGACATAATACATACGATAAATCAAATCAATCTTTCCTTTGCTATACCATGATTTCCATAAACAAATTTTCGTCTACCCCTTTACGAATATTTCACTAATAAATTAAATACTTCTTTTTTTTTAACATTTAAATATGAATATATATATATATAATTAATATTTAAATATAGATAATCACTTAAATAAACATTAAAATATAATATAAATATATTAAAATACATATATTATATATAAAATTTTAAAATTAATATATACAACATATATATTAAAATATATATACATAAATTATATTTTAATTGATAAATTAAGACATTGATTTCCAATTCATATTATATATATTAATTATAAAATATATAATATAAAATATATTATATACTTTATATTTAATAAATATAATAAATAAAATATATATATAAAAAATACAAATATATGTATTAAATGTAATATGTATAATATTATATATATTATATTATACCATATATATTACATTTTATATATTTTATATTATAATGTTTGAACCCTAAAAACAAAAGTCAAATCCGAAGTTAGGGCCACGCCCTGTAGCAACAAGGGATGCATCCTCCATTGCTGGGGGCTGCGACCTGTGAGGCAGTGACGGCGCTGCCTTCACAAACCACTGTCCCCAGCCATGGGGGCTTGCAGGGGTTGAAAACCCCTTCCCCATACCATGCACAGGAGTAAACAAAATGACTTCGCCCCAAAAGAAAATGACAAAAAAAATGACTGGTAAAAAAAACACAGTCATAAAATATGACTTCCCAAAACTCAACGAAAATTTTGAATTTAAATAAATACATATATTTTTATATATATGTATATATATGTATAAATACATATCAGTTGGTATTTATATGTTTATATATATATATATATATACACACACAAAAACAGCTTCATAATCTGATTGAGAAAATGCATTCCTTCAATACCCAAATTGGGAAAACTCTAAATCTGAGAAACAAAATTAATTTCCATTGAAACTCCATAATCTAACACAATAATTTCATCATTTCTCACAAGTTAAAAGGAGATTTTCCCAACAACACAAATTTTCATAAGAACCATTTGAATCTTTCAAGTTTGTTTCAAATTTCCCAATGATAGTTTGAGGATAATTTCTGGTTCACATTGTTTTCACAATTTTTTTGAAAAACTCTTTTATTCAAGTTTGAATGGTGATTCCAACATGGGTTTTGAATCAAAGTTTGAATTCCAAATCTAAATTGAGCCATTTCAAACAAAATTGCTAAAATAAGATTGCATAATGAGGGAAAACATGGAACCTTTTGTTTTTCTCCAAGATTTTTGAATCCTTCAATGGAGGTTGCACTTGTTTCCAATTTTCCTTCAAAAACCTTTCCAATCCTTCCTTCCACCAATTTCTTCCAAGAATCCAATCCAAGCTTTCTCTCCAAATTTCAAAAATTAAAAATACAAAAACAAAAAGAATTCCTTATGCAATTTTTTCTCCTCCAAATTAACAAACCCCTAATTTTGAGTTCACCCACCAAAAGTTATTGCTATTTTGGATATTTTGGATGTTTTCTTTTTTTTGAAATTTAATAAACAATTTTCATTTTCCCACTTCAAATGCATAATATTTGTTTAAACAAAATTCTATTTGCACCACAATGATAATTAAATTCTCTTTCTTCCACAAAATTGAATCTAACAATTATATTTTAAAAAAAAAACATTTTTAATTTATTTTATTACAAGAGGAATGCAAGGCAATTTTCCATCTTTTTTTTTTTTTATTTGCCTCAAATTTAATAATACTAACATAATTAATTTAATTAATTTAATCAATAAATAAATCTAATCCATGATTAGATTAATTTATTGCTTGAATTAAATTAACCAATTAAATAACAAGCACTCCTTTATGCATTTTGGAAATAAATTTAAATAAAGCAAACACCATTTCACTAGGAAATTTAATCACACAAGCAAGGAGAGACGAGACGACAAGGAAAATAACTTATCCCAACTGACAACCGGACGACACACTATGGCTAGGGTGATGTCACGACACAAAAAACCTAGCTACTATCTCCCAATCATTTTTTGTTGGACAAGGGACATGCTCAAGCCTGTGGAGCCAGGTGGAGTCAATGTCCTATACCTGCATCCTACACATAATACGAGTGTCGAACATGCATATATATATAAATATTAAAACACACCGTGAAGAGGAAATCGCGGAATCACAGGGCACTTGCATGCGAGTTATGTGATCTCATCCCCTTCACAAATACAATATCGCGAACTGACGCCTCTAATCATCAATGTTATAATCAAAACATAAACATCAATAATTCACATACATGATAATTTAATCCATAACATGAAATAATAATATCATCTGATTAAAGTACCATCACATCAAAACATAATGTTTTCATCGCTTAACAATTAGCGGTCAAAGTAATCAAGTTTATAACCAACGTGCTGATAAAGCAAAACATATATAACGAACATTGCTCAATCAAAAGAACAAAATTTAGGGGTGTTACACATGGTATTATAATAATATATACTCCATATAATATGTAACATATATAATCTAATATTTTTTTAATTTATAAGAAAGAAAATATTATATAAAAAAGATCAATGATTGCACTAATTTTTTTAAGATATTTTCCACAAAAATGCTAATTTCATTATATTTAATTTTTCTTAACATAAAATGTTTGATTTTTTACTTTTTTATTTTTTGTATTTTTTTCCCTCATCTCTTGAAAAGTGAACCTCAAATTATTCCAAAGAAAATCAATTAAGTAGGGTTAAGGAGGGTTTGTAGGCGAACTTCATTCAACTAATGAAAATGGTACACCAATTAAAATATTTGTTTGCTTTAATACATAAATTTGCATAATGTGTTAGCAAATTTTCATAGAAATAAAATTTATGATATACCTTAAGTATTTTAGTTATGTTGATTTCCATATAATTGAAGGGTGTGCAATAATAATGCTAAAAGTTGGTTATTAAGGTTAGTGTTATAATTAATATTACATAAATATAATCAAAATTTAATCTAATTTGAAAATATTAATAATTAAAAATTAGGTTTAGAATTAAGTTTATTATAATTATAATTATATACATTAATTTACAATTATAATAATATAATTTTTTAATTAAATTAGGATTAGGATTATAGTTCACTAAAATACAATTAAATATTTTAGTAATTTAGAATTATAATTAAAATTATATAATTATTTAACTTTAGAGTTAGAATATATAAATATAATTCTAATTTATTAATTATTATTTTAAAATTTAAAATAATTATTAAAATAACTATAGATGTTTTAGTCAGTTATATTATAACCATATCTTATTTAATAATTATTTTAAATGTTTAATTAAATAATTAGTTGTGAGAATTTTTATAATCAAATAATTAATTACAACATTAGTTTAATAAATTAATTAAATTATAATTCTAGGGCCCTAATTATTATTAATAATTATAATTCTAAAATCATTATAATTATGATTAGGTTTAGAAATAGGGTTAACTAGTTTAATGGTTAGAATTATAGATATGATTAGAGTTAGGGTTATGATTATTGTTAGAATTAGGATTAAAAATAGGGTTAGGATAGAGTTAGAATTAAATTTCAAATTAATGTTAGAATAAGGGTAATGAAAAGTAAATAATGTTCCCCTTAATCATACTTCAAAAATTTATCTTTATGTTAGGGTTAAAATTAGAGTTTGGTTTAGAATTAAAATTAGGATTAGAATTAAGGATACTTTGTTACCTATTCTTTGGCATTAAGGCCACCATAGACTTGCTAAGAGTACATTTCACATTGCGGCATGAACTTGAAGTTCCAATGGCCTCCAATAAGATTCTCATGTTCTTATTGAAGTACATTCTCAATCTCTTACTGCGCCACACACTTTAATACTTGGTTGGGCCCCAGCTTGAACAACAATTCATTGACCAGCTAGAACGCCTTGCTTTCCCATGCTAACCTTTAGTGGTTTTTTGCTTGTAATTCATGTATATTATATGAGGTTCGATTAATACTTGAAAGAAAAAAATGATAAACATTAATTAGAAAGAGGCAGTGATAAATATTGATAGAGGGCATCCATTAATATTTGTGCTCATCAGAAACTTGTTGAGTTTTTCTTGCAAAAATTTGGGATGAAAAAAATCTCACAAGTAGTTAAATTGTGTTACAATCAATCTAATGTCCATTGAGATGGTAGAAGATTTGGGTTTGGAAAGGATAACACACCCAAATCCTTATAAGTTATCTCGTCTTCAAAATGGTCAACAAATATTGATAAATGAACAGTGCTTAGTTGATTTTCAGATTGCTTGGTATAAGGAAAAAATTTATCTAGAAAAATGCATATCTATAAATTTATAAGTACAGTTGTTTAGTCTATAAATAAATACATATTGATTAAGGGTGGACTACATTATCTCTTCTTAAATTTTTTTCTGACATGTTAGAATATGGGCCATATTCTATTGAATAGGTCTAAAATTTGAAACATAGTAGACTATCTTTATTTAACTATTAATTTAAAGTTTTAAATCATGTTTCCAAAAAAAATTATGTAGACTCGATAGCTACTCAAAACAGAAAGAATTTTCTATGTAGATTTTTTCTATGTAGATTTTACTCATGAAGTAGATATTCTTGTTGCTTTAGTAGGTGTGCCAAATTTGGTTCGTAGTCGTTAGTTAAAACTTGGTGTAGTACTAGTTGATCTTGGCCTAAATGCAGTAGAGGTATGGCACATTCTAACTTCCTTTTTTTTTTATCATATATGCTAAATGGCTAAGGAAATATCTGAACTCATAAATATTTGCATAATGCTGACATGTAAATTGTTCTTTCCTCATGCCTAAAATTACAACCAGAGCATCAAAATTTTGAAGTGAGCAAAATTCTTTTGTTATAAGAGTCATTTTCTAATGGAAGAAAAAAATGGCTCTTCACTGCTCTGCAGCTCTTGTTATACATGTCATCGAAGATGATACAACCTTCCTAAAGTGGAGGATCAAAATCTCAAAAAAAGATAACACAAATATTCTAGCTTCTATTGAAGTAATAGTAAACCCCAAAAGGATGATAGCATGAAAAGTTTTGACATGAAAAAGCTAGTGAAGAAAATTCCTAATGCGATGAAATCATTTGCTATCTCATAGAGGGGATGAAACCTTCACTCCATGATAACTTTATCTTAACATAATGTAAAATAATACTAAAATTTAACATATATGAACTTGTATATTACCATATTTAAGTATTTAATGAATTAATGTTTTGAAAAATAAAATGATAATATTTTCATAATTGTAAAAATAGATTATTAAATTCCATGATTACTTATGAATTTTGGTGTTCAAACTGGTTATTCTTCTACCATTTAATAGTTTCTTCACTATTTAGATAACCATATTATTTAACAATATGTCAGCAACCAATATCCTTTCCCAGAATGTAATTAATAAATTAATTAATTTCAAGCCAAGGACCATGCCAATGAGAGGCTGCAGTCTTACTGAATATTCATGAACCAGAACAAAAACGAATTTAAGTCTACCTTAGTAAAGGAGACATCAATTATTTTGATATGAGTTGGGTGCCTATGGATTGGAATGGAAGACGAACGAATATCGATTTCAGCCTTCTATCGCGGACATCCAATACTGCCCTTGCACAGAAAAATTTGTAGGTTTGAACTGTTTAATAAACAGAAATATCTTTACGTTTGAACTCAATAATCAATCGCGAGATCGTAATTTGTCTGGGAACGAGCGCAATACTGTAACCCTTTTGTAGTGGGAGCCCTATGTTTCACATTGAAATAAGCGCCAAAAAATATTTCTTTCTGATTTTTACTTTTGTTTATTTTTATTTTTATTTTTTTAAGAACTTACAAGATGTCTTATTTTTAATGTTTATATCACAATTGAATTGTGGAAATTATTATGGTATCTACATTTAACTAAACAATGTAAGGATAGTTTAACATGTTTCTGCAATATCTTTATTGCATCTTTTGATTAAATTTATAACATGAATCTCTACTTTCTTTTATTACCTTATGTCAAATTAAAGGCAATTAATGATTACATGCATATATAGCTCATAAAATATTTTTCAATGTCTATGTATAATGTTGATTTATAACAATTTTCTTCTCTATATAACGTAAGTTTGATGTAAATACAATAAAAATATTTTCATTAATTGTAAATATGTTTTACATGATTCTTTAAAGATGGTTATATTAAATTGAGAGATAAAGAGCTATTGAACACCATAATAAAGGCATTCACAATAACAAAATTCCAAGGACAATAAGAGATAGAAAGTAGATAATAAACTAAAACACAATGGCAATAGCAATTCTAGGTAAACAACTAAGTTGGAGAATATTTTGATTCCCTCTAGTTTATGTTTATGTAAAAATCAATTACCAATGGACGCCATCCACAATTTTTGAGCTAGTTCCTTGGATTGTGGTTATGTTGGTGTCATATTCTTGAGTGAGTTCCCTTTGACACTAAGAGATGTTCTTGCATCAATATTTTATGTATAACAAAGCCTGATTTAATTTATTTATTTTTACCATCGACCTTTTATTATGAATGATTGAATAACTCCAATGTTTCATTCATTTCAAACATTGATGCTTATGCATTAACCTCAATTAAGCCCAACATTGAAGATTACCTTAACAATAATTTTATCACTTTACATGTCCATTACATTAGACACATGCATTCTGACACATCTAATCAAATATAACCATTACCTCAAACATGGGAACATCTAGGTTGACATGGACCCAAAGGGCCTCAAGTACCAATTTTCCTTATTGTATGTCATCTATCAACAATAGTGATCATGATGTTGTGATGATAATTGTGATTGGTGTATCATGCTAGTTTAGTGAGCCATGTTATGGTATTCATACATGACATGTTGTGATAAATGATAATTTGTTTCATAATATTTTTTTTATAAAATGTTAGGTCTTTTAGAAAATTTATATTTTTGGCAATAATTGATGTTTAAGGTTTGCATCATTTTATGGATTATGAAGCATTATGTGATGATCCTTTATGAATTGATATATAATTATATTAAGGATTGATATAGTCATATTTTCAAGACTGAAATTATTTACTTATTTGTCAAACCTTAATTATTAACTTATTATTCAATAATCATTGATCACATGAGTTTCCCATATCACTAATTAATCATTTATGAATAAGAATTTATTTACCATTCATCATCATTTGTTAAAGTTTACCATTTGTTACTTCATTAAATGACAACATCTCACGAGTTATATTTTTGTTTAAAAAAAAGACAAACTCAAATGGGATATAGATGCTTTATTCTCAAGAAGGGACTACCATCAAACCTAAAGACCTTTCAATTGATTGCACCATTGGAAAATTGAGAACTATCTCATTGGACGTTTTGTAGGTAGGCACCAAAACATTGAATTAGTAAGTAGCAGGGCTAGTTCAAGATGGCTAATTAGAGTCTTCATCTCAAATTTGAAACTCAACTTGAGATCAAGAGGTGCTCTATGGTATCCCCTCCCTTGAAGTTAGGTACTTAGGCATCTTGATAATTATTGAAAGATTCATATGTCTCTCATGTAATGATTAAATAAGAAAAATATAATGCTGATTGTGTTATGAAGGAACCCTCTATTGTAACTCTTTAATCATCCCCTATGTGAAATGACGCTTACAGTTGGCCCTACCACCTAAGGAGGTTCCACCTTCTAAGGTTTCCTCTCAGTCCTTGCTCAAAGACTCATTTTCCCCTCATGATCGAATTCTATCAACTAATGTCTAAGTTGATCATGTCACAAAGGATCACTCCATGAAGATTATTCTTTCACCCCTATGGATCTTGGTTCCTTGGAGTTGGTCATTCCATGCTATGAGTTACTCCCCACTAAGGATCCTCTTCAAATCTGTGGATTTCCTATGTTGTTAGTGGGCCATTGTAGGAATCTATAAAACTGACCCACTGTTTGAGTGGAAATATTTGTGGTAGTTAAGATGATTCTTTTTCTCCATGGTCACCAAACCCAATGAAATCATGGAAAGGGATCCATAAGGATAGATTTTGGTAACAACGAAAAGGCTGGTGAGATTTCTACAAGAGAAACCACATAGAAAATAAGGGTGAAAGATATTTCCAATTAGAACCAAAATACAATGGATCAATTAGGCTCCAAGAGATTAAAAAAATGTTGATTTTATCATGGAATATGATGTAGGTAAATATCCTCCAAACAAATTATATTTTAGAGACCTTATCAAAGATCATAATCCTTAGATATTTCTCATTTAAGAAACAATGTTTGTGCTTTGAACAATGGTGTTCTTAGAAGAAATACCTAGACCAACCTAATATGTTGTAGATGTTCTTTCCCTTTGAAGCATTAGATGCAAGCTGGTGATTTCAATACCCCCCTTCAACCTCCATTGAAAATGGGGGCCCTTCAAGATGTTTTTCATAGCATGTTGGATCTCAATAACCTCCTCATGGAGGCCAGTTTACTTGGCTAGTTTGTTCTAATTGGGATTTCACCTCCTAGTTTTCCTTATTCTCCCAATTAGTATTTGGATCTAATCATACTTTTCTACTTCTCAAATGGGACTCTTCCAATCTACAAGATAAGTATCATTTCTATTTTAGATTAATGTGGACTTATCATCCTCACCTCAGAGGGATTTTACAAGTCTACTAGAATATCAATGTTAGAGGTTCAATGATGTTTGGTTTTATCTTCAAACTAAAAGGTTTGGATCAAAAATTATTTTTGTAAAGTCTTTACCCAAAGACATCTTTAAAGGTCTAAAAAGTAAAAATATAATTGGTGATGAAATTTTCAGGATCTTCTAAGGGTCTGATTAATAAGGAAAAATAAATGCTAAGCTATTTATACAATATCATAGAGAAAGAGGAAATCTTTTGGAGATAACGAGCCAAAAACTAGTTGTTAATAGATGGTGACAAGAATACCATTCGAACTCTCAATCATGAAGCATAGTTAACTAAATGGTATAATAGAGTGGATTACTAATGATGTAACCTCTATGTCCTCTAAGGAAGAGCTTTCTAAGGAAGGATTCATTTTCTCTGCATCCTCTCAATGAGCCTAATGTCAATCTTCACCCCTAGTGAACCACTTGACTAAAGTCATTCGTCATACCATATCATACTTTGATGTCTTTTGCATGATATTAAAAGCCTCCAATGTTGAAATATTGAGATATTTTTTTGGATGTGATTGAAGCAATTGGTCAATTAATTCCTTTGATTCAAAAGTATCCTCAAGGAATTTAACAAATCCTTCATAGTTCTTATTCTGTAACGCCCCGCCGTGTGAACCCCAAAGGACAAATACATAATAATTACAGCACAATTTTTTTTTTTTAAGTAAACATAACATACATGTATTACACACTAAGTCATGACATGAATTCCATTTAAGCAGATTCACTAACACATACATCCCTTGGGGTACATGAAGAGTCATTACGAGACTGAGATCCACACAACAACAATAAAGAATAAAATCCAAAGATATAATCCATAACAAAATAAACATTAACAAATATAACATATACATGATAATCATTGATAAGAAACCATTTGAGTATATAAATACAACATATAAATAATTAACTCAACCCAATGAATAACAACTGCCATGGCCAATAACCACACCGAGTTAACAATACATTACAGTACAATGTTCTAAAGGTACAATGATACAAGAGTGTTTCCAAACATAAATGGAAACCATACATAAGATAACATAATACAAATAAACAGATGAAAACTAGCTCCAAGATGGATACAACTCTGGAGTCGCTGCAACCGCACCAATCCGCACCTCTCGATCCTCGACTGGGGACCCAATGGGGTGCTTAGCACGTTCCACCCGACCATGTGAGTCCGAAGACCCACCCCCCGTGCTAGGAGCTGACAATAAGAGTCCTCAACCAAGAACATCCAAACACGGAACCACAAGACTCAACAACATACAAAAGTTTCATAAAACTCAAGGATTACAATGACATAATCAACAACAACCAAGAGTCATTAAAATAACTTAAAATCATACATCTCATCACATAAATCAAAGCAATGACCAGTAACAAGTAACCAAAGGATGATCATGAAACACTTCCAAATCAACTAAACATAATACAATTCCAAATTGCAATTAAACAACACAATAACATCATATCACAGTATCATAAGATACAAGATCGTAAATCAAATATAAATGAGATCATACAAGACCACAAAACATACTAAAGATGTATTAAAACAATAATCATAAATCAATTTAAATCAATTCAAACAACAATCTAAAACAACTCCCACAACCTACTTCCAGAGGTACACAATAAAGTAAAACACATGGGCAACTAGGGGAGAGTGTCATCGCATAGTCCTACATGGGCTGTCCTGTGCTCTTCCTCCCAACTGGAGGCGCCGGTCCCATCTATGGCTGTCCTGTGCTCTTCCTCCCAACTGGAGGCGCGGTCCATAGGGTGACTCATGCGGAGCCGTAGACCTCTCGTGAAGACGAGGTCACGACCTTGCCAACCACGGCCTTCTCAGCCTTCCATTAGCCTACGGAAGCACTAATGAAGACGAGGCATCCATTTTATTAATCTTATAATGATATTACTACCCAACCCTCCTAAGTTAATTATTAGGTTTTCACTTAATTACAAACTCACTCGTGGGTTATCCTGTGCTCTTCCCCTTAAGCGGGGCGCCGGCCCCCACGAGGAGCCACTCTCCCTAGAGACCCAACCACATAAAACCAAGAAACCAAGGGTTGTACAACATAACAAGAATATTATATCACAACTGAGAAGCATGCGAGGCATTACCCATCTCGCTATAAATACAATTTCCAAGTCTCAACAAATTCCGTACAACCCTTTTAAAATCATGAAACCAAGACACTTGCCACATCAAGGGCCCATAAAGAGAGAGAACATCAATTATCAATCATCTCAAGCCTCTGGAAGCCAAAAGAATGAAAACCCATAAACAAAGGTAAAGTGAAGCAACATGAGTATTTCTCCAATAATTCAACACAAGGATAAAATTTCCTCAAATATGAGAGTAAATCAGAAAAAGCCATAACAAGGAAAGATTCATCAAGACCCATCTACAAATTAACAATGGCGTCACCTCAAATAGGAAAACGCAAAAGAAAATCAACCTTTAATTCACGAAATCACTAAATGAAACCAAAAGCCACCAACTAGGCATTCCATGGGAGACCTCAATTTTCTCCTCACAAGAACCCCCTTATGATGGTACGCAAATCAACAACATAGCAATGACAACAATAATTGCAAGGCCACCAGATCTAATTTCAATTCAAAAATAATGAGTGAATACATTAAAATAAGATCAACCACCCCATCCAAACCACATAAACAACTTTGATACAAAATAAATCAAAAATCCAAGAAGATCAACCTCCCACAACTCATCAACAAAATACAAATTCCCAAATACATTGCAACACAAATTTAAAAGGACAAAGGATTCCTTGAATCAAAACTAACCTCCAAAGGCATTCACACCAACATGGAACAATCCTTCAACAACAGAGGTAAAAGCATGCAACCAGACATCCAAGGCACCAAATTTAAGAACACCTTAAATACTCAATCACTCACAACTCCACAAAAACACTTATATAATAAACATCAACCAACAATTCAATCGAGAACAATATTTATTAACCAATCAATTAACGACCAGAACTAAATAACTTTACAACTTCCCCATACTAAAACAATTCATGATAACCATCACAAGTATTCTAAAAGTCTTATCCATAAAGAGAACTTACAAATCAACCATTAAATGAATATAAAGGAAATCAGTTTTCAAAAGATTACAATCCCATTTCATCAATAAACTACCCAATTCAAGATTACCCTAATCAAACACTAATCATACCCATACATTTAAATTTCCTCCTTCACCATACTAACTTAACATTCACTTCCAATATTTAAATTAATTGTGAAAACCATTTAAGACCAATTGTCTATACTTTAAAATGACAATAATAACAATATTCTAAATTCTTAAACCACATATTAAAACTTACTACCTTAAAATCTTAGATCTATCTAAATAAATTTACACACACAATTACGTTTGAAAACTACTACGCATTTATATTTATTTTAATTCTTTTTGAGGAGGAAATGTAAAAAGAAAAGATCTGTTCTACGAATCCAACAATACTACAAGCTGAAATATAAAAAGAACAACTTATTTAATCCCATAATAAATTCTATTCCCAAAAATATTCACATTTAAACAAGAATTAAATAAACAATGTTGTTTTACTTTCGTAAACAATATCCACTCAAAGTTATAATTTAACAACTCCATAAGATAGATTTTTTTTTTCTATTTTACTATTATTTTCATTGTAACAAATTCTGCTTTATTTTTAATCAGAAAAGAAACAAAATCTAAATGTGAATATCTATTTTCTAAATAACAGTTAAATTACAGAAAATATAATTTTAATCAGAAAAGAAACAAAAACAGAATATATTTATACATTTGTTTAACTAACAGTTAAATTAACAGAATATATATTAATCAGAAATGAAACAGTATATATATATATATATATATATATATATATATATATATATATATATATATATATATATATATATATATATATATATATATACTTCTTAAATAACAGTGAAATTAATTAAATAATCATAATCAGAATAAATAAATTAATCTATATATATATATATATAAATATATATCTAAATATATATATATATATATATATACATATATATATCTAAATAAAAATCCGCACAGAATTTTAATATATAGAAATCGCGTATTAAAAATTATATACAAACATTAAAATTTAAATGGGGATTTAATCCCAAAACAAACGCATAGCAAACCCCGCCGGCCATGGGCATTCTACGGACTGCACACGGCAGTCCGAAGGACTGCCGTGGATAGTCCAGACTATCCACGGTACCGACGGTACCGACTGCACCAAAGGCAGTGTGGTGGGTACAGTCGAGGCCGTCCCCCACACAGCCTTTATAAATATATAAATATAAAATCAAAAATAAACTGCATGAATAGTGCGATGGAAAGAAATAACATGGGTTTTCAATAAATTCAAATTTCCATTCAAGGTTTTCATTTGTTTAAAAATATATATATATATATATATATATATATATATATATATATATATATATATATATATATATAACTATATATATATATATATATATATATATGTATATACATATATATCTAATATATATATATATATATATATATATAAATATATATATATATTCACGGAGGATTGAATATTCGATACATGGAGAATTCTTGTACATACAGTCCTTGTGCATGTTTGAAATAATTTTTTAAGGTATATATATATGAACCAGCAATTAGGAAAGGTAATTGTTTTCAAGAACAATAATAATTTTTTTTTTAAAACAAAATGAAATAACAGAATGCTGTTCAATTCCCAGATTGCAATAAAAACCCTTTTTTTTAAAATAAACAACCACAACCCAGAAACCCCAAAAATTTCATCAATCAAATAACAAACCCCAATTTCCTTTGATTAAACTATAACCCCAATAAATTTTCTTCCTATCATTATCTAATTTTCAACCCTGAATACAAATTTCATTTACAAACACAAATTCCTATTTTAACAGAAGATAAATAAATTAAAAGAAGGAACCTGGCGTCCTTCGCTTGCAGAAAATTGAAGAAGCTTTGATCCTCTTGCTTGTACTAATTCCTTTGCTGCAAATCTTCCAGCAACAGATCCAAATCTTCCTTCCTCTTCACCAATTTCTCCAAAAATAGAAAAGAACTAAGGGCAGAAAAATGATTGGAAATAAAATTTCTCCAGCATTCCAAAAACCATCCCTCCAACAAGGAAAAACCCTTATTAAATTCTATGCCCAGGAATCCTTTCAATTCCTCTTCCCGCGAATACCAAAAGTCACTTCTCCAAAAATGAAATTTAATTACATTCAAATCCACAAAAGATGGAGTTTTATATTTGTTTATTCTTCATATTCTCCAGTGAAAACCAAAAGTCACAACTCAAGAAATAAATCCAAATAATATTTAATCCCTTTAATTCCTTTTGTTGCCTTTTCAAGTATTTATATTTCATTTTCTTTTATCAAGCATTTTGATTAAACTAAATAAATTTAACTCCACAAAAATGAACTTCTATTTGAATATATATTCATTATCTTCACAATACACTATTTGTTAATTACTTCCACATTAGAATAATTAAAATCAACCATTTGCAAGATTCTAAATAAGTATCCATTAAATTTCTTATTATAATAATTATCTTTTCAAGATTACTTGTTCATAACAATTTAAATCAATTTATCTAATAATATCACTTTTACTTTTAACGAATTAGTTTGATTGATCATTTGTTCTAAATCATTTGATTTGATTTAATTGATTATTATTTTAATTCCTAATTATATTTTAAATAACCTTGCAATTTCATTTATGATTTAATTAATTATTTAAACATGATTACTAACATATTATATTTTCCACACAATCAAATAACTCAGTAACCAATGAAACACACACACACACAAGTCCAAAACAACCGACACGGAGGGGTATTACATCCTCCCCCCCTTAAAAATTGACTTACTCCTGGAAGTCGAGCTCAATCATAAACATGGTAACACAACAAATATCAATGATCATAAGCACATCATCACCATAAATTAAAACATCGATTAAACATCATCAAGTAAACAACGAAAATTAAACAAACCAAAAAAAAAAAGGAAAGGATACCAAAACAAAAAATGGTGGCAGGGTTGCAACCAGACCAATTTGGAAAACACAAGGATAGATGACGAACTAGGTTGGGGAAACTTTCTTGTCAGTTCCTATTTTCCACATCAATCCCATTGGGTGTTTATGGTGCTCGTTCTGTCCTGACAATGCAGGTGGAATCGAGGCTTAGTTCCTGCAATCCTACATGCAAGCAAATGTTGTGCACAATACATATATATCACAAATACATCGTGAGAGGAAATCCCAGCATGGTAGGGCACTCGCGAGCGAGTGATACCACACTGTCCCTCCCACCAAACCACACATAAAAGTCAAAACAATTCTAGTAACTCGTAAACAATTTTCTTCTAATTAGTTAGGAAATATTCGTATAAGGATACTAACCATAAACCTAATTCATCTACTATATCAAAATGAATTACTACTTGACATTATAAGTATCTATACCTGCATATTACGATTACATTACCTTCGTCATTATGCTTTCTGAAGCCCACTTCCTGTAAATCAAAAGCTACCATAGAGCATTGCACATTAGTACCAATAATTCAAGTTACATCTTACCCTCAAGATACTAGATTCTAAAATCATAGAATAATTATCCACAAAACCTTACATTTTCATTAAAACTCATAATTTTCACACAAAGAACTCCACTTTAATCATTATTCAACACCAAAATTCACATCAATTTCAAAAAAAAGGGTAAAATTTTACACCTTCACAGATTCAAGAAAACATAATTCCTCACTCAAGGACAACAAAATCGCAAATTCCACACACACTTGACATATTCACACACATAAAACACATCCCCAAGAAACACATCATACTAAAACTCAAGGGTCCATAGAGCATCCCCGACAGGAAGGATATCGGTGCATTGCGCACTACACCGAGGGTCCTATCCTTTCCCATCAGTTTCCTGCACCATCGACCTGACACCATCAAATGAAAGAAATTCAAATTCACAACTATGACAAAAGAAAAGTGAAACTCAAGACTCATGGGTCTAAGCGCAAGGTTACATAGTGAGCACACATAGTGCCTAGTGTATGAACCTAGGCTCTGATACCATGTTGTAACGCCCCGCCGTGTGAACCCCAAACGAAAAATACATAATAATTACAGCACAATTTTTTTTTTTTAAGTAAACATAACATACATGTATTACACACTAAGTCATGACATGAATTCCATTTAAGCAGATTCACTAACACATACATCCCTTGGGGTACACGAAGAGTCATTACGAGATTGAGATCCACACAACAACAATAAAGAATAAAATCCAAAGATATAATCCATAACAAAATAAATATTAACAAATATAACATATACATGATAATCATTGATAAGAAACCATTTGAGTATATAAATACAACATATAAATAATTAACTCAACCCAATGAATAACAACTGCCATGGCCAATAACCACACCGAGTTAACAATACATTACAGTACAATGTTCTAAAGGTACAATGATACAAGAGTGTTTCCAAACATAAATGGAAACCATACATAAGATAACATAATACAAATAAACAGATGAAAACTAGCTCCAAGATGGACACAACTCTGGAGTCGCTGCAACCGCACCAATCCGCACCTCTCGATCCTCGACTGGGGACCCAATGGGGTGCTTAGCACGTTCCACCCGACCATGTGAGTCTGAAGACCCACCCCCCGTGCTAGGAGCTGACAATAAGAGTCCTCAACCAAGAACATCCAAACACGGAACCACAAGACTCAACAACATACAAAAGTTTCATAAAACTCAAGGATTACAATGACATAATCAAAAACAACCAAGAGTCATTAAAATAACTTAAAATCATACATCTCATCACATAAATCAAAGCAATGACCAGTAACAAGTAACCAAAGGATGATCATGAAACACTTCCAAATCAACTAAACATAATACAATTCCAAATTGCAATTAAACAACACAATAACATCATATCACAGTATCATAAGATACAAGATCGTAAATCAAATATAAATGAGATCATACAAGACCACAAAACATACTAAAGATGTATTAAAACAATAATCATAAATCAATTTAAATCAATTCAAACAACAATCTAAAACAACTCCCACAACCTACTTCCAGAGGTACACAATAAAGTAAAACACATGGGCAACTAGGGGAGAGTGTCATCGCATAGTCCTACATGGGCTGTCCTGTGCTCTTCCTCCCAACTGGAGGCGCCGGTCCCATCTATGGCTGTCATGTGCTCTTCCTCCCAACTGGAGGCGTCGGTCCATAGGGTGACTCATGCGGAGCCGTAGACCTCTCGTGAAGACGAGGTCACGACCTTGCCAACCACGGCCTTCTCAGCCTTCCATTAGCCTACGGAAGCACTAATGAAGACGAGGCATCCATTTTATTAATCTTATAATGATATTACTACCCAACCCTCCTAAGTTAATTATTAGGTTTTCACTTAATTACAAACTCACTCGTGGGTTATCCTGTGCTCTTCCCCTTAAGCGGGGCGCCGGCCCCCACGAGGAGCCACTCTCCCTAGAGACCCAACCACATAAAACCAAGAAACCAAGGGTTGTACAACATAACAAGAATATTATATCACAACTGAGAAGCATGCGAGGCATTACCCATCTCGCTATAAATACAATTTCCAAGTCTCAACAAATTCCGTACAACCCTTTTAAAATCATGAAACCAAGACACTTGCCACATCAAGGGCCCATAAAGAGAGAGAACATCAATTATCAATCATCTCAAGCCTCTGGAAGCCAAAAGAATGAAAACCCATAAACAAAGGTAAAGTGAAGCAACATGAGTATTTCTCCAATAATTCAACACAAGGATAAAATTTCCTCAAATATGAGAGTAAATCAGAAAAAAGCCATAATAAGGAAAGATTCATCAAGACCCATCTACAAATTAACAATGGCGTCACCTCAAATAGGAAAACGCAAAAGAAAATCAACCTTTAATTCACGAAATCACTAAATGAAACCAAAAGCCACCAACTAGGCATTCCATGGGAGACCTCAATTTTCTCCTCACAAGAACCCCCTTATGATGGTACGCAAATCAACAACATAGCAATGACAACAATAATTGCAAGGCCACCAGATCTAATTTCAATTCAAAAATAATGAGTGAATACATTAAAATAAGATCAACCACCCCATCCAAACCACATAAACAACTTTGATACAAAATAAATCAAAAATCCAAGAAGATCAACTTCCCACAACTCATCAACAAAATACAAATTCCCAAATACATTGCAACACAAATTTAAAAGGACAAAGGATTCCTTGAATCAAAACTAACCTCCAAAGGCATTCACACCAACATGGAACAATCCTTCAACAACAGAGGTAAAAGCATGCAACCAGACATCCAAGGCACCAAATTTAAGAACACCTTAAATACTCATTCACTCACAACTCCACAAAAACACTTATATAATAAACATCAACCAACAATTCAATCGAGAACAATATTTATTAACCAATCAATTAAGGACCAGAACTAAATAACTTTACAACTTCCCCATACTAAAAAAATTCATGATAACCATCACAAGTATTCTAAAAGTCTTATACATAAAGAGAACTTACAAATCAACCATTAAATGAATATAAAGGAAATCAGTTTTCAAAAGATTACAATCGCATTTCATCAATAAACTACCCAATTCAAGATTACCCTAATCAAACACTAATCATACCCATACATTTAAATTTCCTCCTTCACCATACTAACTTAACATTCACTTCCAATATTTAAATTAATTGTGAAAAACATTTAAGACCAATTGTCTATACTTTAAAATGACAATAATAACAATATTCTAAATTCTTAAACCACATATTAAAAATTACTACCTTAAAATCTTAGATCTATCTAAATAAATTTACACACACAATTACATTTGAAAACTACTACGCATTTATATTTATTTTAATTCTTTTTGAGGAGGAAATGTAAAAAGAAAAGATCTGTTCTATGAATCCAACAATACTACAAGATGAAATATAAAAAGAACAACTTATTTAATCCCATAATAAATTCTATTCCCAAAAATATTCACATTTAAACAAGAATTAAATAAACAATGTTGTTTTACTTTCGTAAACAATATCCACTCAAAGTTATAATTTAACAACTCCATAAGACAGATTTTTTTTTTCTATTTTACTATTATTTTCATTGTAACAAATTCTGCTTTATTTTTAATCAGAAAAGAAACAGAATCTAAATGTGAATATCTATTTTCTAAATAACAGTTAAATTACAGAAAATATAATTTTAATCAGAAAAGAAACAAAAACATAATATATTTATACATTTGTTTAACTAACAGTTAAATTAACAAAATATATATTAATCAGAAATGAAACAGTATATATATATATTCTTCTTAAATAACAGTGAAATTAATTAAATAATACTGCAATCAGAATAAATAAATTAATCTATATATATATATATAAATATATATCTATAAATATATATATATATATATATGTATACATATATATATATACATATACATACATATATATATATATCTAAATAAAAATCCGCACAGAATTTTAAGATATAGAAATCGCGTATTAAAAATTATATACGAACATTAAAATTTAAATGGGGATTTAATCCCAAAACAAACGCATAGCAAACCCCACTGGCCGTGGGCAGTCTACGGACTGCACAAGGCAGTCTGAAGGACTGCCGTGGACAGTCCAGACTGTCCACGGTACCGACGGTACCAACTGCACCAAAGGCAGTGTGGTGGGTACGGCCGAGGCCGTCCCCCACACAGCCTTTATAAATATATAAATATAAAATCAGAAATAAACTGCATGAATAGTGCGATGGAAAGAAATAACATGGGTTTTCAATAAATTCAAATTTCCATTCAAGGTTTTCATTTGTTTAAAAATATATATATATTTATATATATATATGTATATACATATATATCTAATATATATATATATATATATATATAAATATATGTATATATATTCACAGAGGTTCGAATATTACAGTAACAGAGAATTACTGTACACATGCAATTCACTGTGCATGTTTGAAATAATTTTTTTTATAAGGTATATATATATGAACCAGCAATTCGAGGAAAGGTAATTGTTTTCAAGAACAATAATAAATTTATTTTTTTTTAAAACAAAATGAAATAACAGAATGCTGTTCAATTCCCAGATTGCAATAAAAACCCTTTTTTTTTTTAAATAAACAACCACAACCCGGAAACCCCAAAAATTTCATCAATCAAATAACAAACCCCAATTTCCTTTGATTAAACTGTAACCCCAATAAATTTTCTTCCTATCATTATCTAATTTTCAACCCTGAATACAAATTTCATTTACAAACACAAATTCCTATTTTAACAGAAGATAAATAAATTAAAAGAAGGAACCTGGCGTCCTTCGCTTGCAGAAAATTGAAAAAGCTTTGATCCTCTTGCTGTACTAATTCCTTTGCTGCAAATCTTCCAGCAACAGATCCAAATCTTCCTTCCTCTTCACCAATTTCTCCAAAAACAGAAAAGAACTAAGGGCAGAAAAATGATTGGAAATAAAATTTCTCTAGCATTCCAAAAACCATCCCTCCAACAAGGAAAAACCCTTATTAAATTCTATGCCCAGGAATCCTTTCAATTCCTCTTCCCGCGAATACCAAAAGTCACTTCTCCAAAAATGAAATTTAATTACATTCAAATCCACAAAAGATGGAGTTTTATATTTGTTTATTCTTCATATTCTCCAGTGAAAACCAAAAGTCACAACTCAAGAAATAAATCCAAATAATATTTAATCCCTTTAATTCCTTTTGTTGCCTTTTCAAGTATTTATATTTCATTTTCTTTTATCAAGCATTTTGATTAAACTAAATAAATTTAACTCCACAAAAATGAACTTCTATTTGAATATATATTCATTATCTTCACAATACACTATTTGTTAATTACTTCCACATTAGAATAATTAAAATCAACCATTTGCAAGATTCTAAATAAGTATCCATTAAATTTCTTATTATAATAATTATCTTTTCAAGATTACTTGTTCATAACAATTTAAATCAATTTATCTAATAATATCACTTTTACTTTTAACGAATTAGTTTGATTGATCATTTGTTCTAAATCATTTGATTTGATTTAATTGATTATTATTTTAATTCCTAATTATATTTTAAATAACCTTGCAATTTCATTTATGATTTAATTAATTATTTAAACATGATTACTAACATATTATATTTTCCACACAATCAAATAACTCAGTAACCAATGAAACACACACACACACAAAGTCCAAAACAACCGACACGGAGGGGTATTACATCCTCCCCCCCTTAAAAATTGACTTACTCCTGGAAGTCGAGCTCAATCATAAACATGGTAACACAACAAATATCAATGATCATAAGCACATCATCACCATAAATTAAAACATTGATTAAACATCATCAAGTAAACAACGAAAATTAAACAAACCAAAAAAAAGAAGGAAAGGATACCAAAACAAAAAATGGTGGCAGGGTTGCAACCAGACCAATTTGGAAAACACAAGGATAGATGACGAACTAGGTTGGGGAAACTTTCTTGTCAGTTCCTATTTTCCACATCAATCCCATTGGGTGTTTATGGTGCTCGTCCTATCCTGACAATGCAGGTGGAATCGAGGCTTAGTTCCTGCAATCCTGCATGCAAGCAAACGTTGTGCACAATACATATATATCACAAATACATCATGAGAGGAAATCCCAGCATGGTAGGGCACTCGCGAGCGAGTGATACCACACTGTCCCTCCCACCAAACCACACATAAAAGTCAAAACAATTCTAGTAACTCGTAAACAATTTTCTTCTAATTAGTTAGGAAATATTCGTATAAGGATACTAACCATAAACCTAATTCATCTACTATATCAAAATGAATTACTACTTGACATTATAAGTATCTATACCTGCATATTACGCTTACATTACCTTCATCATTATGCTTTCTGAAGCCCACTTCCTGTAAATCAAAAGCTACCATAGAGCATTGCACATTAGTACCAATAATTCAAGTTACATCTTACCCTCAAGATACTAGATTCTGCTAAAATCATAGAATAATTATCCACAAAACCTTACATTTTCATTAAAACTCATAATTTTCACACAAAGAACTCCACTTTAATCATTATTCAACACCAAAATTCACATCAATTTCAAAAAAAAGGGTAAAATTTTACACCTTCACAGATTCAAGAAAACATAATTCCTCACTCAAGGACAACAAAATCGCAAATTCCACACACACTTGACATATTCACACACATAAAACACATCCCCAAGAAACACATCATACTAAAACTCAAGCGTCCATAGAGCATCCCCGACAGGAAGGATATCGGTGCATTGTGCACTACACCGAGGGTCCTATCCTTTCCCATCAGTTTCCTGCACCATCGACCTGACACCATCAAACGAAAGAAATTCAAATTCACAACTATGACAAAAGAAAAGTGAAACTCAAGACTCACGGGTCTAAGCGCAAGGTTACATAGTGAGCACACATAGTGCCCAGTGTATGAACCTAGGCTCTGATACCATGTTGTAACGCCCCGCCGTGTGAACCCCAAAGGACAAATACATAATAATTACAGCACAATTTTTTTTTTCAGTAAACATAACATACATGTATTACACACTAAGTCATGACATGAATTCCATTTAAGCAGATTCACTAACACATACATCCCTTGGGGTACACGAAGAGTCATTACGAGACTGAGATCCACACAACAACAATAAAGAATAAAATCCAAAGATATAATCCATAACAAAATAAACATTAACAAATATAACATATACATGATAATCATTGATAAGAAACCATTTCAGTATATAAATACAACATATAAATAATTAACTTAACCCAATGAATAACAACTGCCATGGCCAATAACCACACCGAGTTAACAATACATTACAGTACAATGTTCTAAAGGTACAATGATACAAGAGTGTTTCCAAACATAAATGGAAACCATACATAAGATAACATAATACAAATAAACAGATGAAAACTAGCTCCAAGATGGATACAACTCTGGAGTCGCTGCAACCGCACCAATCCGCACCTCTCGATCCTCGACTGGGGACCCAATGGGGTGCTTAGCACGTTCCACCCGACCATGTGAGTCCGAAGACCCACCCCCCGTGCTAGGAGCTGACAATAAGAGTCCTCAACCAAGAACATCCAAACACGGAACCACAAGACTCAACAACATACAAAAGTTTCATAAAACTCAAGGATTACAATGACATAATCAAAAACAACCAAGAGTCATTAAAATAACTTAAAATCATACATCTCATCACATAAATCAAAGCAATGACCAGTAACAAGTAACCAAAGGATGATCATGAAACACTTCCAAATCAACTAAACATAATACAATTCCAAATTGCAATTAAACAACACAATAACATCATATCACAGTATCATAAGATACAAGATCGTAAATCAAATATAAATAAGATCATACAAGACCACAAAACATACTAAAGATGTATTAAAACAATAATCATAAATCAATTTAAATCAATTCAAACAACAATCTAAAACAACTCCCACAACCTACTTCCAGAGGTACACAATAAAGTAAAACACATGGGCAACTAGGGGAGAGTGTCATCGCATAGTCCTACATGGGCTGTCCTGTGCTCTTCCTCCCAACTGGAGGCGCCGGTCCCATCTATGGCTGTCATGTGCTCTTCCTCCCAACTGGAGGCGCCGGTCCATAGGGTGACTCATGCGGAGCCGTAGACCTCTCGTGAAGACGAGGTCACGACCTTGCCAACCACGGCCTTCTCAGCCTTCCATTAGCCTACGGAAGCACTAATGAAGACGAGGCATCCATTTTATTAATCTTATAATTATATTACTACCCAACCCTCCTAAGTTAATTATTACGTTTTCACTTAATTACAAACTCACTCGTGGGTTATCCTGTGCTCTTCCCCTTAAGCGGGGCGCCGCCCCCACGAGGAGCCACTCTCCCTAGAGACCCAACCACATAAAACCAAGAAACCAAGGGTTGTACAACATAACAAGAATATTATATCACAACTGAGAAGCATGCGAGGCATTACCCATCTCGCTATAAATACAATTTCCAAGTCTCAACAAATTCCGTACAACCCTTTTAAAATCATGAAACCAAGACACTTGCCACATCAAGGGCCCATAAAGAGAGAGAACATCAATTATCAATCATCTCCAGCCTCTGGAAGCCAAAAGAATGAAAACCCATAAACAAAGGTAAAGTGAAGCAACATGAGTATTTCTCCAATAATTCAACACAAGGATAAAATTTCCTCAAATATGAGAGTAAATCAGAAAAAGCCATAACAAGGAAAGATTCATCAAGACCCATCTACAAATTAACAATGGCGTCACCTCAAATAGGAAAACGCAAAAGAAAATCAACCTTTAATTCACGAAATCACTAAATGAAACCAAAAGCCACCAACTAGGCATTCCATGGGAGACCTCAATTTTCTCCTCACAAGAACCCCCTTATGATGGTACGCAAATCAACAACATAGCAATGACAACAATAATTGCAAGGCCACCAGATCTAATTTCAATTCAAAAATAATGAGTGAATACATTAAAATAAGATCAACCACCCCATCCAAACCACATAAACAACTTTGATACAAAATAAATCAAAAATCCAAGAAGATCAACCTCCCACAACTCATCAACAAAATACAAATTCCCAAATACATTGCAACACAAATTTAAAAGGACAAAGGATTCCTTGAATCAAAACTAACCTCCAAAGGCATTCACACCAACATGGAACAATCCTTCAACAATAGAGGTAAAAGCATGCAACCAGACATCCAAGGCACCAAATTTAAGAACACCTTAAATACTCAATCACTCACAACTCCACAAAAACACTTATATAATAAACATCAACCAACAATTCAATCGAGAACAATATTTATTAACCAATCAATTAACGACCAGAACTAAATAACTTTACAACTTCCCCATACTAAAACAATTCATGATAACCATCACAAGTATTCTAAAAGTCTTATCCATAAAGAGAACTTACAAATCAACCATTAAATGAATATAAAGGAAATCAGTTTTCAAAAGATTACAATCCCATTTCATCAATAAACTACCCAATTCAAGATTACCCTAATCAAACACTAATCATACCCATACATTTAAATTTCCTCCTTCACCATACTAACTTAACATTCACTTCCAATATTTAAATTAATTGTGAAAACCATTTAAGACCAATTGTCTATACTTTAAAATGACAATAATAACAATATTCTAAATTCTTAAACCACATATTAAAACTTACTACCTTAAAATCTTAGATCTATCTAAATAAATTTACACACACAATTACGTTTGAAAACTACTACGCATTTATATTTATTTTAATTCTTTTTGAGGAGGAAATGTAAAAAGAAAAGATCTGTTCTACGAATCCAACAATACTACAAGATGAAATATAAAAAGAACAACTTATTTAATCCCATAATAAATTCTATTCCCAAAAATATTCACATTTAAACAAGAATTAAATAAACAATGCTGTTTTACTTTCGTAAACAATATCCACTCAAAGTTATAATTTAACAAATCCATAAGACAATTTTTTTTTCTATTTTACTATTATTTTCATTGTAACAAATTCTGCTTTATTTTTAATCAGAAAAGAAACAGAATCTAAATGTGAATATCTATTTTCTAAATAACAGTTAAATTACAGAAAATATAATTTTAATCAGAAAAGAAACAAAAACAGAATATATTTATACATTTGTTTAACTAACAGTTAAATTAACAGAATATGTATTAATCAGAAATGAAATAGTATATATATATATATATATTCTTCTTAAATAACAGTGAAATTAATTAAATAATACTGCAATCAGAATAAATAAATTAATCTATATATATATAAAATATATATCTACAAATATATATATATATATAAACATATATATATATATACATATATATATACATATATATATATATATACATAGATATATATATATCTAAATAAAAATCCGCACAGAATTTTAATATATAGAAATCGCGTATTAAAAATTATATACAAACATTAAAATTTAAATGGGGATTTAATTGTAAGGCCTCTCATTGCAAGTGACTAATACAACATTAAATTGTTATATATTTCTCCTAAATAGATGGTTACATATATTACGAATAATATGAAGATGACTGTCTAACAATGACCTTATAGTTTATTTTTACTTTATGCTATATCATTGTTATTTTACTTAATGAAGATGTATGGGCATGCAAATTATGGTATGAGATTCAAACTTATAAGGTGAATTTGAAATAAGATAATTGTTGTTTCGTATTGCATTAAAAGAGTAATTAGCTATGTAAATGGTTCGTGAATAAAGTTACAAAGATTTGGTTTGCAATTAAGGTGGTTATTATTATATCTAACTGTGCTTAATTATGTTGTGCAGGAAATTAAGTGAGTCAATGTGGGATTAACGTTAAAGGAATCAAATATGCAAATAGGAGGTTGGATAGATATCAAAATCGTATCAGATACATCTTGGGAAGTTTTAAGTGTAGCCCTATTTAATTTGGAAGGGTTTGAGGTTTGATTATTGATTGGGTGATCATGTTTGAGTAGAATCCAATTGTAGGTCATGTGATGTGAGTTTGGTTGGGGTTGGAACCCTTGGTCAGGATAAAAATTCGTATGGATTCTTTTGTGGGTTTTAAAAAGGGATTATTGAGCCAATTTTCTTGTTTTTTGAACAAGAATAGACCCCTAGGACCTATACCTATGGGTTTGGAACCTTTTTGACATGTGAACTTGTCCTTGGAGTGTGAAAAGACCCCTCAAAAGTCCACATTCATGAATGTGACGAATTCAAAAGTGTTGGGGCTTGGGAAAAGTGACTGGTCACTCTCAGCTTTCCACTCCCCAAAAGTTCTTGGAATTGGCACAAAGCTCACACATGTGTGAGCACTTGTGGGAAAGAGTGTAGGTTTGGAGGATTCCTATATATCTCAAGAAGATGGAAGATTTGGGCATTGCCCACTTCTCCTCTTGGAGAACATGAGTGAAGATGGTAAGAAGAAGGAGAAGAGGAGAGGAGTCCACCTCTTTGGCAAGATAGTGATGAAGATGGCTTGGATGGGAGAAGAAAGATGGATAAAATAGTTCAATCCCTTCACCCTAAGAAAAGAGATAAGTTTTCTCTACTTTCCCCTGCTCCCTTGTTTAATTGTTATAGGATCATGTGAGTATGTTTATATGAATCATTGTTGAATATGGTGAGCGGAGAGCCTTTAGGTATGTAATTGATGTTGCAACACCTTAATCTTTTGTAAAGTTAGAGAAGACTCCATTTATCATCTTGGAGTTAACATGTTTCCTTTCTCGGGGGTATGGCTAGAGCCCACGAGGCTCCATGACGCCATTACGGTAGGGTGGAGAGCAAGCATTATTTATTTGTGTGTTGTAATTTCATTCCTATGTATTGTTTATTGAAGGTTAGCGTATCGTGTAAATAAAAAAAAAGGAAGACTTGTTCATTGAGCATATATTCTTATGAAGTTTGATCTAAAGATGTTTTTGGAAGTTTATTACTCAATGTCTCCACTTGAAAACTCTTGTTTATAAAAAAAAAAAAAAGGGATTTGGTATTTCATCATCATGAAAATGATAAGTTTCAAATTTATATTTTAAGGGAAGGTGTTATGTATTTTGAAACCATGAGTATAACAAATTATGCTCAACCTTAACAAGAAAAAAAATAAAAATAAAAATAAAAAAATGTCTTAAGAGTAATCTTTTATCATTGGCTGGATAATCATTCAAAATAATAGTTTGCTTCCTTTAGAAAAATGTTGTAACTAAGACTCCCTGAATGTTTAGCTAAGATCTGTAACAATTTCTTGAACCCATGAAACAAACAGTATGTTCAACTAGAGTAGCAAGGGGAAAGAGATTGCATACATTAAAATCTCGAGTAATGAATGGAAGATTATTGGTCACTTGCTTAACACAGACAAAATAAAAATAAAATTAATCGCCTCTATTCCCTGTAATAGGATAAGGCCTAAAGTTCTTTACAGCCTTAACAAGTACATATGCTTGTTTCTCCATTAGATAATTTAAGGGGAGTAAAATACTCAAAACATGTAAATTTAGTGTCTTCTATCTTGCTGAAAATAGTTCCTTATATCTAGAAAAACAAACAAATAAATAATCAACAGGGAGAACTCTGCCTGTGACTATTTAATCTCCTACAAACTGCTCTTTCTTGCTAGAAACTGTGAATGTAGAGGTTTAGAGAACTAAGGAGAGAAGGTGGGGGCATGGCCCTGTAGCTTGCACGATCTCCCATGCCATCTTTCTTGCAAATGAAAGCCCTATCTGCCCTCTTTTGTTTTACACATCAGGTTTCCAGTTTCTTAGAAGCAAACACAGCAAAATGGAATTGAAAAAAAAAAAGAAAAAAAGGATGAAACCATAATAAGACTGTACACACAAACTGAACGCTCATTTTGAAACAAAAATAAAATGGAGTAAACAAAAATGATAATATACGGTGAATGAAAGGAAACCATCAGGTTAGGTTGCATCTTCTGGTGACCTCGACTCTTGTCAGTATTGTATTAAATGGTTTGGTAGAGTTAGAGTGGACGTGATAGCAGCATTAAAACATTTTTGCAATAGTCACATCATTCAAAAATTTGTCTATAATGTCTCCATCATGTTACGCAGACTAAAGAAAAACAATTTCTAAAACAGTGTTGTATCTGCCATCTGATGTAGAATTCACTCCATGGTCTCTCGCCCCTACCTACCCGGGTGCCTCAACATTAGTACTTTGTCATATTGTTTACCAGAGGTTTAGTTGGCAGAGTACGTGCCATGGATTTTACTCTTGGAAGACTCCTATAGAATCTGCCTAGACTTAGGTACGTGTATAAATGTAAGGCGTGGAGTTTTGGTAAGAATAGGTTGAGTACATTGGACGTCGTCCTATGCAGGTCACTCTCTTACCCTAGCCCACTATCCAGTGACAGGAGTCATCCATTCCTTGTTGACGGTATCTTCCCTAAATCTGCAATAGGCGAGTATATTGCTAGCTGTCAGAAATATTGGTGAATAAATATGGGAAGCTGTGATACCTACACTGTTCAAATCTTCAATATCGGTCAGGTGTGTTAATGCCACACTGAACAGTAGTGTCAGCTTTAAGGGTGATAGAAGGAGAAATAGCTGCAAAGAAATTTAATGAGTCCAGACCCCCGTTTCATACACTGCACCCACCAAAGACCATCTCTAACAGTCATACTAAAAGCATTAAATCTTCCACCGCTATCATAATTCAGAGTGACGGGTTAGACAGGTTTATGAATGCTGCCACATACTCAATAAGTTTCTTTTAGTCTTCTTGATTGCATAATACTTAATTGTTACTCCAATCCGTAAGGTCAATTAAACCTAAAATCATTATTAACATATTCAAATTTTAGATTGAAAATTACTCTTTCGTGCTTCCTTCAATCCTTGAGATGGTCTGATTGCATAAGGCTTCTTCCTTCACATAAACATTAT
The DNA here is from genome assembly GCA_007258455.2 of Sequoia sempervirens. NCBI lineage: Eukaryota > Viridiplantae > Streptophyta > Pinopsida > Cupressales > Cupressaceae > Sequoia > Sequoia sempervirens. Next base: position 85,549,412 of record VDFB02168118.1, read on the forward strand.
TACTGCCCTCAGCCCCAAAGCTTCTTCAAACTGCTATTTAATATCTGATTTATAAATTTTATTGTTACTACACCGACATTGTACTTATAGCAGACATTTGGTCACTTAACAATATTTAGATATTATTAAGTTTAGATTGTGATATCTCCTTGTATATGGGTCTTGTTCATACATTCTTAATTTACTGTTCGTCATTATGGTCACTTACAGACATATCAGTGTGCTACGAGTAAAATAAATCGTAATATTTATTATTAAGTAATCAATACTTGACCAGGATTGTTAGTCAGCATTCCTTTTGCCTTGCTATTTTATCTTTACCCTACTCTTTGATCAACGACCAGGGTACTCTGCAAAATGGAGCCAAAAGTTAAAATAAAATAAAATAAAGGAATACAGCGATTAGATGCCATCGTGAGTTCCCATGTGAGATGTAAAAATAAAATAAAAAAATAAAATAAAAATTAATCTCTAAGTATAGTTGTTTCTTTCCTTCCTTCAATTTAAATCCATAGGCGCTCTAGTCTCGACACCTCCTATTTGGAAGTGATAAAGAAACTTTGAAATAATTGGCATCTTTTTGATGGCAGTGCATGATATGGTAATTCAATGGTGTGACTTCCCAACACAGAATAACACTAGCTTTATTAATAAGCAAAATAAAAGTTATGATGATAAGTGTTAAGTCCTATCCTTGCCACGAATTATATTTGAAATAAAAATAGTTACAACGTAAAGAGTGGAAGAGGGGAATAAATTCCCATATCCTCAAGTTAAATAGGATGTTATAAAAGAACAGAGTAGGAGATTGCTAAGGATTCTAAAAGGAGAGACCATTTCCTCCTTATTCAATTTTCTTTATTTACTTATTTTTTTTAATTCTTTTAGGGAAAAATAATATTTGGAAATATAGGAAAATTTTATATATTTAATTCTTGAAAATCTCTCCTTACATCTATTTCTTAGAGGGGATAGAAAAGGTAAATATATAAAGGTGAACATATTATTTTCTTATTTATTTATTTAGTGATTAATTAAATTGATATTAGGAAAGAATAAAATAATATATAAATATGTTACTAATTATTTATTTATTTATTATGACAAGAACAAGTAATTAATCAAATTATTATAAAATATGAATAAATACAAATTTAATAATTAATATACAAATACTCTCCCCACTCTCACTTTTGAACTTCAAATTTGGTTGATACTATTGTCTTCACTAGCTTAGGTCGAAGGGGGCTCAAAGAGTGTAGGTAAAGCAAGTAATATTATCATCTAATTGGTGAACGATAATAGTATTCCTACTAGTTGCTTACTAGTTAATTGTTTCAAATGAAATTAGTAGCACATTGTATTAGTGTAAATTCAGGATTCATGCCTTAGAGATCTTTTTTTTCTTTTCTTTGAGATAACGATATTAACCTTATCAACTCTATAATTAAAATTGGACCCAGTCATGGCATCACAACACTTAAGAAAATGTGGAGGTCAAATTTTCTAAATTAAATGTATAGGTGGTGCCATCCTAAATAACACCGTCTCACCCAACATTGGGTAAGAAATTAATTTCCTTACTCTTTAGCAACTGAAAATAGAAGTTAGTCAACGTGACCTTGTTTCTAGTTGCTATATGAGAAGTTACCCATTTATTATAAATTAATGAATTAGTGATTTGTTGAGAAGTTGCATTGTGCGAAGATGGTTCAGTGTGGATGAGTATGATTACAAACCTATGTTCAAAAAAAAAATTGTTGGATTTTTCTAGCAAAAATTTTGGGCATTACATTTTGGTATCAGAGCCCTAGGTTGCAACTCTAGGGAACTCTGGGAACAATTTGGGCATTAAGCTTTCTTAAACCTTAAAAAGGTATAATTGAGCTTTGAAACATATTCTTTTTATAAAGTGTATAAATAGTGTTATAAGACATCATGATGTGTATTATTAAAGAAACATTATTTTGTTGGCTTCCTAAGTTGATAATTATCAAATACAGTAGTAATGCTACTTCTTGAAGTTATGGTTGTTTTGGGAGCAACATATTTTCTTACAAGAACCTTATTACAAATAAAGAATAGAAGTTATACTTTTGAAAATTTATCACTAGAGAAAGGAAGGAACTAGATGAACCTCTAAAGGGGATTAATGTGTTAAAGGTTGTGGTCAAATAAGATTAGATCTCTAAACCCTTTAATTAATTAAATCAAATTGACAACAAGAATGGAATAATAGAAAATCCTTGAACTGTGTATTATGAGGAATATGAGCAATCTTATAGTTAGATTTAAACTCTTAACAAAGATTGAAACTAAACCTTTAGGGTGTAGGCTGTTTGACAAAACAAAATTAAGGACTTGTATACAAATTGGTATAAGAATCTTGTACACCTTGACCATGGAATTTCTAGGCCCTATTCTATTACCCAAAGATCTTGATTTACATATAAGTGTATAAGGGTTAATCTCATGAAGCAACAAACAATTCACTTTATGGTTGGTAAGAGAGAATTTCATGCATGATGGCATCAACTAAGAATTAAAGCTTGGCAATACATAGTAAATTCAATTTTGAAAAGTGGTCAAAACCATATAATACCTTGAATTAATTGGTGAAACCTTATGTTATTCTAACACTTTTACAAGTAAATTGAGACCTAGTGAATTTAGTGGGACTATAACAACTACTAAAAATTTGAGTTCTTTTATGTATAGACTAAAATATCAAATGAAAGAACATGATTCAAGTCATAGTTGAGAATGTGTTGAAAGATACAACTAAGTAAAGATTAGAGAAAATTGATAAATAGATATTGTATAAATAATTTTCGTCTTGGAAATTAAACATAAAACCTTTGTGAAGAAACGGTATCTAAATGTGTGTTGAAGTTAAAACATTATTTAGGACACATGCTATTACTACCTCCCTTATAGATGAACTAAGAGTTAAAGGCTGGTTGGTTCCAAAATACGAAAGGATAAATGTCTTATAGGAAGTAATAACATATTCAATTAGATGTTGACCTTTAAGGTTGTGTACATGTCAAAAGAACAAAAGAATCAATTGTTTGAATTTATAAATCGGTTGAGGAATTATGTAAAAGTTTTAGTGAATTAAGTGATTGAGAAACTAAATGGTATCATCAAGGAGATGGAAATTGTCATGAAAGACTCCCAATTAATGTTGTGCGTTTTTATACCAATGACTAGTACTCTTGAGGAAAATATGTGTGTGTATGAAAGAGAAACACACTGGAGAAAACTTAGAGGTAGGAATTGTTACTCATTGTATGCCATTGTACCTTATGAAGTTAGAAATAATTGTGATTACAAAAAAAAATTATGATTATAACATGTAATTAAATGAGTCAACCTTAGTTAGTGAAAATCAATATTTGTTTAAAAATATATATAGGTTAATGAGTTGTGAAAATTATTATTCTATGATTTATCATATGTTTTAGGAATTGAGTGTGCTTCCTTCTCTTGTATTATAATGTTTCAAAAGAAAATGGTTGATTAACTTTGTTATTGAGTAGAAAACATTCTTTATCATATATATATATATATATATATATATATATATATATATATGCAATTACCCTATGGATACGTTAGTGAACATGTAACAAACATAGTGGAATGAAAGAGGAAGGACAATATAGATTCAAATATAGAAAACCAATATTGATCCTATATGTGGTGTTGGACAATGGATTAGTAAGATAAAAGTATGATATACCATGTATTGTTGAACCTAAGAAAATGGAGTACTACCTAGGCTATAGTTGTGCATTGTCTAGTTATTTCCTTCACATATGCAAGGTGAGTAGAGATTTACAAAATTGAGAAGAAAAGTGAATTTCACCTAAAGAGAATGGAGTGTATTTAAGTACATCAATTTTGCTATGTTATATGAAAAATTTCATAGAGTGTATTGTGTTATGTCATGTGATGCGAAACCAGAAAATGTGTTGTGCCCCAAGTATGAGATGCAGGGTATCCGACTTGGGATAAGGGTGGTGGACGCCAGGCACGGTCCCCTATGTAAAAAATTCTCAGATATCCATTGTAAGTTAGCTTGAAGCCAGAATGATGTAAAACATTATGATATGTGGACGCAGGTTTTATTAAAATGCAAATGTGATGTATCTCCTTTGTGCGCACTGTTTGTATGTTAAATGTTCCTTAGTGTTTGGTCTCTAATGGGAGTGTGGATGTTTGAAGTGTAAATAGCGAGAGGCATGGTTCACATCGTGAGACTATGAGCTCAGTAAGTTGTCCTAATCCCGGATAAGCAAGGGATCTATGCTGTTAAAATCTTCCATGGATCGCTTTTGACTGTGGGTCTACCCCCACATAGCGAGAGCCAGCACTTGTTGGTCTCATAGCAAAACCATTCCCTTGATAGTTATAACCCATGGGTAAAGGATGGAATAACATGCACTACCAATGATTCATACTTATGTGGTCAGGGGCCACTAGTTACTCATATTCATGTGGTCAGGGACCACCAGTGCTTCATGTTTATGTGGTCAGGGACCACCAGTGATGTATATTAATGTGGTCGGGGACCACCCGTTATTCATATTTATGTGGTCAGGGACCACCAGTTATTGCATGCTATAATACTTATGATGTGGTTAGAGAACCACCATTCCCCTCCTCCCCTTAGGTGGCTTATCAAGTCACGTGGTGCTTGTAATGTGCAAATTTTATTGTTGAAATATGAATTATTTGTAATTCTTGATTGATGTTTTATTTTATTATGCGCCAACAATGTGTAATTTTACATTTATGTACTTGGGCTATTTAGCCATTTCGAAGTTGTTATATAGTCCGATTTGCCTCAAGGACTTGTTTAATTTTTCCTTTGAGATTATGATTGGAAAGTTGCAATGTAGCTACAATTTATCTTTACTTTGTTTCTCTTGAATTTATAAGTTCCCTCTTGGGAGTTTTATTGAAACTTTGGTTTATGATCTTGTGTTATTCAGTTTGAGGCTTTCTCCTTGGTTGTAAATTTGCTGGCATGTGTGGTGTAATGTGGAACGTGTAAACTGCCATATCTCAGGGGGTTCCTTGGCAGGTCGTATAGGGGAGTAGACGTGTTGGGGAATTATTTTAAAAGGGGTTGTGAATGGGACCGGTATGGGATGGTCATTAATCCATTCTTCCCCCATTCTATGATTATTCTTATCTATATGGAGGAGTCCTTAGAGAAGGGCCTCGAGTGGTATCCAAGAATATCCATCCTTGTAAACCCCATTATGTGAGCCTTGTGTTGTAAATTATGTGACTGTATGAGGAAAGGCGCACCCATTCGGAAGAGCACCCTTTATATGAGGGCAGGCGCACCCAATTGGGAAGAGCATCCTTGCTATTGTTGTGTGTACATGTGAAATTACAAATAAATGTGATGTGGCATACCTGTGAGCTATGTGAGAAAAATAGTAACATGTGATGCAAAGATAATATTATTTGAGACATGGTATGAGTGCCATAATTACAAGGTAAAATGTTCCCTTAAGCATATATTTAGACAAAATGTGAAGCTAATAATTTTGAGACATGATTGGTCAATGAAACAAAAATATTTTTTAACATCATGAGTGATGTATATGTTATGATGCAAAGAAATTTCGGAGGTGTATAAAAGGATATGAATCCATTTAGATATATTTATGTGTAATTTAATCAAAGTTGATTACATTGTTAATAAATTTGAGCTACAAGGATTTTTGTTAGCATTTGTTAAATTAATCGTATATCAAATAAATGTTCCATTATGAGAAATTTTGTTCTAAGTATTTAAATATTTAATTCATGAAAGAGATTTGTCTCTAATGTGTGCTTATAGATAAATGTTTTGATTCCTCCATCAAGAAAGTAAAAGTAATTAGTATGCTTGATAAGTATATGTGTGTTGTCATATTGAGATTATGTTTTCAAACCTTAACGACTTCCAGGAGGAAGTCTAAGCTAAGGGGAGGGAGATGTAAGGCCTCTCATTGCAAGTGACTAATACAACATTAAATTGTTATATATTTCTCCTAAATAGATGGTTAGATATATTACGAATAATATGAAGACGACTGTCTAACAATGACCTTATAGTTTATTTTTACTTTATGCTATATCATTGTTATTTTACTTAATGAAGATGTATGGGCATGCAAATTATGGTATGAGATTCAAACTTATAAGGTGAATTTGAAATAAGATAATTGTTGTTTCGTATTGCATTAAAAGAGTAATTAGCTATGTAAATGGTTCGTGAATAAAGTTACAAAGATTTGGTTTGCAATTAAGGTGGTTATTATTATATCTAACTGTGCTTAATTATGTTGTGCAGGAAATTAAGTGAGTCAATGTGGGATTAACGTTAAAGGAATCAAATATGCAAATAGGAGGTTGGATAGATATCAAAATCGTATCAGATACATCTTGGGAAGTTTTAAGTGTAGCCCTATTTAATTTGGAAGGGTTTGAGGTTTGATTATTGATTGGGTGATCATGTTTGAGTAGAATCCAATTGTAGGTCATGTGATGTGAGTTTGGTTGGGGTTGGAACCCTTGGTCAGGATAAAAATTCGTATGGATTCTTTTGTGGGTTTTAAAAAGGGATTATTGAGCCAATTTTCTTGGTTTTTGAACAAGAATAGACCCCTAGGACCTATACCTATGGGTTTGGAACCTTTTTGACATGTGAACTTGTCCTTGGAGTGTGAAAAGACCCCTCAAAAGTCCACATTCATGAATGTGACGAATTCAAAAGTGTTGGGGCTTGGGAAAAGTGACTGGTCACTCTCAGCTTTCCACTCCCCAAAAGTTCTTGGAATTGGCACAAAGCTCACACATGTGTGAGCACTTGTGGGAAAGAGTGTAGGTTTGGAGGATTCCTATATATCTCAAGAAGATGGAAGATTTGGGCATTGCCCACTTCTCCTCTTGGAGAACATGAGTGAAGATGGTAAGAAGAAGGAGAAGAGGAGAGGAGTCCACCTCTTTGGCAAGATAGTGATCAAGATGGCTTGGATGGGAGAAGAAAGATGGATAAAATAGTTCAATCCCTTCACCCTAAGAAAAGAGATAAGTTTTCTCTACTTTCCCCTGCTCCCTTGTTTTATTGTTATAGGATCATGTGAGTATGTTTATATGAATCATTGTTGAATATGGTGAGCGGAGAGCCTTTAGGTATGTAATTGATGTTGTAACACCTTAATCTTTTGTAAAGTTAGAGAAGACTCCATTTATCATCTTGGAGTTAACATGTTTCCTTGCTCGGGGGTATGGCTAGAGCCCACGAGGCTCCATGACGCCATTACGGTAGGGTGGAGAGCAAGCATTAGTTATTTGTGTGTTGTAATTTCATTCCTATGTATTGTTTATTGAAGGTTAGCGTATCGTGTAAATAAAAAAAAAAATAAGACTTGTTCATTGAGCATATATTCTTATGAAGTTTGATCTAAAGATGTTTTTGGAAGTTTATTACTCAATGTCTCCACTTGAAAACTCTTGTTTATAAAAAAAAAAGGGATTTGGTATTTCATCATCATGAAAATGATAAGTTTCAAATTTATATTTTAAGGGAAGGTGTTATGTATTTTGAAACCATGAGTATAACAAATTATGCTCAACCTTAACAAGAAAATAAAAAATAAAAAAATAAAAATAAAAATAAAAAAATGTCTTAAGAGTAATCTTTTATCATTGGCTGGATAATCATTCAAAATAATAGTTTGCTTCCTTTAGAAAAATGTTGTAACTAAGACTCCCTGAATGTTTAGCTAAGATCTGTAACAATTTCTTGAACCCATGAAACAAACAGTATGTTCAACTAGAGTAGCAAGGGGAAAGAGATTGCATACATTAAAATCTCGAGTAATGAATGGAAGATTATTGGTCACTTGCTTAACACAGACAAAATAAAAATAAAATTAATCGCCTCTATTCCTTGTAATAGGATAAGGCCTAAAGTTCTTTACAGCCTTAACAAGTACATATGCTTGTTTCTCCATTAGACAATTTAAGGGGAGTAAAATACTCAAAACATGTAAATTTAGTGTCTTCTATCTTGCTGAAAATAGTTCCTTATATCTAGAAAAACAAACAAATAAATAATCAACAGGGAGAACTCTGCCTGTGACTATTTAATCTCCTACAAACTGCTCTTTCTTGCGAGAAACTGTGAATGTAGAGGTTTAGAGAACTAAGGAGAGAAGGTGGGGGCGTGGCCCTGTAGCTTGCATGATCCCCCATGCCATCTTTCTTGCAAATGAAAGCCATATCTGCCCTCTTTTGTTTTACACATCAGGTTTCCAGTTTCTTAGAAGCAAACACAGCAAAATGGAATTGAAAAAAAGAAAAAAAGAAAAAAAGGATGAAACCATAATAAGACTGTACACACAAACTGAACGCTCATTTTGAAACAAAAATAAAATGGAGTAAACAAAAATGATAATATACGGTGAATGAAAGGAAACCATCAAGTTAGGTTGCATCTTCTGGTGACCTCGACTCTTGTCAGTATTGTATTAAATGGTTTGGTAGAGTTAGAGTGGACGTGATAGCAGCATTAAAAAAAAAATTGCAATAGTCACATCATTCAAAAATTTGTCTATAATGTCTCCATCATGTTACGCAGACTAAAGAAAAACAATTTCTAAAACAGTGTTGTATCTGCCATCTGATGTAGAATTCACTCCATGGTCTCTCGCCCCTACCTACCCGGGTGCCTCAACATTAGTACTTTGTCATATTGTTTACCAGAGGTTTAGTTGGCAGAGTACGTGCCATGGATTTTACTCTTGGAAGACTCCTATAGAATCTGCCTAGACTTAGGTACGTGTATAAATGTAAGGCATGGAGTTTTGGTAAGAATAGGTTGAGTACATTGGACGTCATCCTATGCAGGTCACTCTCTTACCCTAGCCCACTATCCAGTGGCAGGAGTCATCCATTCCTTGTTGAAGGTATCTTCCCTAAATCTGCAATAGGCAAGTATATTGCTAGCTGTCAGAAATATTGGTGAATAAATATGGGAAGCTATGATACCTACACTGTTCAAATCTTCAATATCGGTCAGGTGTGTTAATGCCACACTGAACAGTAGTGTCAGCTTTAAGGGTGATAGAAGGAGAAATAGCTGCAAAGAAATTTAATGAGTCCAGACTCTGCCTACACTGCATTCCCACCAAAGACCATCTCTTAAGTCACCATACTAAAAAGATTAAATCTTCCAATCACTATCATAATCTCGTGAGTGATGTTAGTCAGCTTATGAATGCTCTCTGCCTACATACTCAATAAGCTCTTTTAGTCTTGATGTATAACACTTAATTGTTACCTTCCAACTGTATATTGAATTAAACCTAAAAATCATTATTAACATATTCAAACTTTAGATTGAAAATTACTCTTTCGTGCTTCCTTCAATCCTTGAGATGGTCTGATTGCATAAGGCTTCTTCCTTCACATAAACATTATTACTGCCCTCAGCCCCAAAGCTTCTTCAAACTGCTATTTAATATCTGATTTATAAATTTTATTGTTACTACACCGACATTGTACTTATAGCAGACATTTGGTCACTTAACAATATTTAGATATTATTAAGTTTAGATTGTGATATCTCCTTGTATATGGGTCTTGTTCATACATTCTTAATTTACTGTTCGTCATTATGGTCACTTACAGACATATCAGTGTGCTATGAGTAAAATAAATCGTAATAGTTATTATTAAGTAATCAATACTTGACCAGGATTGTTAGTCAGCATTCCTTTTGCCTTGCTATTTTATCTTTACCCTACTCTTTGATCAACGACCAGGGTACTCTGCAAAATGGAGCCAAAAGTTAAAATAAAATAAAACAAAGGAATACAGCGATTAGATGCCATCGTGAGTTCCCATGTGAGATGTAAAAATAAAATAAAAAAATAAAATAAAAATTAATCTCTAAGTATAGTTGTTTCTTTCCTTCCTTCAATTTAAATCCATAGGCGCTCTAGTCTCGACACCTCCTATTTGGAAGTGATAAAGAAACTTTGAAATAATTGGCATCTTTTTGATGGCAGTGCATGATATGGTAATTCAATGGTGTGACTTCCCAACACAGAATAACACTAGCTTTATTAATAAGCAAAATAAAAGTTATGATGATAAGTGTTAAGTCCTATCCTTGCCCCGAATTATATTTGAAATAAAAATAGTTACAACGTAAAGAGTGGAAGAGGGGAATAAATTCCCATATCCTCAAGTTAAATAGGATGTTATAAAAGAATAGAGTAGGAGATTGCTAAGGATTCTAAAAGGAGAGACCATTTCCTCCTTATTCAATTTTCTTTATTTACTTATTTTTTTTACTTCTTTTAAGGAAAAATAATATTTGGAAATATAGGAAAATTTTATATATTTAATTCTTGAAAATCTCTCCTTACATCTATTTCTTAGAGGGGATAGAAAAGGTAAATATATAAAGGTGAACATATTATTTTCTTATTTATTTATTTAGTGATTAATTAAATTGATATTAGGAAAGAATAAAATAATATATAAATATGTTACTAATTATTTATTTATTTATTATGACAAGAACAAGTAATTAATCAAATTATTATAAAATATGAATAAATACAAATTTAATAATTAATATACAAATACTCTCCCCACTCTCACTTTTGAACTTCAAATTTGGTTGATACTATTGTCTTCACTAGCTTATGTCGAAGGGGGCTCAAAGAGTGTAGGTAAAGCAAGTAATATTATCATCTAATTGGTGAACGATAATAGTATTCCTACTAGTTGCTTACTAGTTAATTGTTTCAAATGAAATTAGTAGCACATTGTATTAGTGTAAATTCAGGATTCATGCCTTAGAGATCTTTTTTTTCTTTTCTTTGAGATAACGATATTAACCTTATCAACTCTATAATTAAAATTGCACCCAGTCATGGCATCACAACACTTAAGAAAATGTGGAGGTCAGATTTTCTAAATTAAATGTATAGGTGGTGCCATCCTAAATAACACCGTCTCACCCAACATTGGGTAAGAAATTAATTTCCTTACTCTTTAGCAACTGAAAATAGAAGTTAGTCAACGTGACCTTGTTTCTAGTTGCTATATGAGAAGTTACCCATTTATTATAAATTAATGAATTAGTGATTTGTTGAGAAGTTGCATTGTGCGAAGATGGTTCAGTGTGGATGAGTATGATTACAAACCTATGTTCAAAAAAAAAATTGTTGGATTTTTCTAGCAAAAATTTTGGGCATTACATTTTGGTATCAGAGCCCTAGGTTGCAACTCTAGGGAACTCTGGGAACAATTTGGGCATTAAGCTTTCTTAAACCTTAAAAAGGTATAATTGAGCTTTGAAACATATCTTTTATAAAGTGCATGAATAGTCTTATAAGGCATCATAATGTGTATTATTAAAGAAACATTATTTGTTGGCTTCCTTAGTCAATAATTATAAAATGCAATAGTAATGCTACTTCTTGATGTTATGGTTGTTCTGGGAGCAACATATTTTCTTACAGGAACCTTAGTACAAATAAAGAATGGAAGTTATACTTTTGAAGATTTATCACTAGATAAAGGAAGGAACTATATGAACCTCTAAAGGGGATTAATGTGTTAAAGGTTGTCGTTGAATAAGATTAGATCTCTAAACCCTTTAATTAATTAAATCAAAATGACAACAAGAATGGAATAATAGAAAATCCTTGAACTGTGTATTATGAGAAATATGAGCAAACTTATAGTTAGATTTAGACTCTTAACAAAGATTGAAACTAAACCTTCAGGGTGTAGGCTGTTTGACAAAACAAAATTAAGTACTTGTATACAAATTGGTATTTATAAACACATGAACCAAGAATCTTGTACACCTTGACCATGGAATTTCTAGGCCCTATTCTATTACCCAAGGATCTTGATTTACATATCAGTGTATAAGGGTTAATCTTATGAAGCAACAAACAATTCACTTTATGGTTGGTAAGAGAGAATTTCATGCATGATGGCATCAACTAAGAATCAGAGCTTGGCAATACATAGTAAATCCAATTTTGAAAAGTGGTCAAAACCATATAATACCTTGAATTAATTGGTGAAACTTTATGTTATTCTAACACTTTTGCAAGTAAATTGAGGCCTAGTGAATCTAGTGGAACTATAACAACTACTAAAACTTTGAGTTCTTTTATGTATAGACTAAAATATCAAATGAAAGAATATGATTCAAGTCATAGTTGAGAATGTGTTGAAAGATACAACTAAGTAAAGATTAGAGAAAATTGATAAATAGATATTGTATAAATAAT
>VDFB02168118.1:85561846-85598115 GCA_007258455.2 Sequoia sempervirens
GCTTTCTTTCGTCGTGGGGTGCTTATTCTTGTTGGGATTTGAGTCAGATCTCGTAAGTCTTCCAGATTGAATCGTCTGTTATGTGTTTTGGGGTTGTCGACATGTCAATCAACCTTGTTTTCCATGGGTAGTGCGTACTTGTGTCTAGTGTTATATATGATTATCTTGGATGGGTTTTGTTTACTTCATGTCGTGTTTAGGGATTCATTATCCCTAGGTTGTACTTGAGTACCCTTTTGGTGTTGGCATAGTTCCACGTGTTGTCTTAGAGAAGTGGCTTGCATTGAGGGCTGGCACACAAAGTGGTGCCAGGAGATCTCAATGTAAGTTGGTTAATTCAATGAAAACTTAAACCAATTAATTAGCATAGGTGGTACCAACATTTAAAAAGATTAATTTTGCCTCGCTCATGGACACAAGTGCTTGTATAGACTTGGGATGAGACGAGAAGGCCTGGAATGGCAAGATCATTATCTTGTCCCTTCAAAAGATAACTTATTCTGCATTGGTTTGCATGTGGGGCCGGGAGTCGTTAGAGGTTACCAGGATATCCCGAGATGGGGGCCAGGACCTAGGAAGACTTGCTAGGATATCCCATGCAACATTGTGATGACACTTCTCCTAAGTCAGCATTATGTTTGCATGCATGATGTGATTATTTATTTCAAATCTAGAAGCATCGTAACCTTTGTGTCATGTGATGTCATGTACGTATCCTTTTCAGTTGAGTCATGTTGCCTATGTTTAGAGGCTATTGGTCTTGACCTGAAACCCTTGTTACTATCTCCTAGCACGGGGGGTGAGCCTTCGGGTATCACTTGGTTGAGTGGAATGTGCACCTTACTCCATTGTTTTTGCGTTGGCTTATGTGGATGAGACTTTCATGTTGGAGAGCTCGTGGGATCTAGTTGCTACCTTGGTTTCATTTATGTTAGTTGCTCTTGTATTTTATTTACCCCTCATTGTTATCGAGGTGGAAATTGTAATAAACAATCATGTTATTGATTTACCTCATTCTGGGAATGAGAGATGTAATTGTAATTATATAACTTCTGTCATTGGTAACCATGAAGGATCTCATGGTCTTAATGAAAATATCATGTATGGAATGTATGTGCTTTAATTAGTTAAGTGAATGTTGTTATGTTTCATTTCATGCATGTTGTTTTAATTTGTGATCTAAATAATCTTTGTCTCATAACCTTAGGGGATTGTTGGCTTTGTGTTGTGATCATACTTGTATTTGTAATTAAACAATTTTTTTTTTTGCATTTGTTTAGTAGTTCGCAACGTCCCCTAGGGTTGCGTGGCGGGGCATTACACATGGTATCAGAGCCTAGGTTTGAACACTGGGTACTCTGGGATTATGATGAGCCCATTAAGCTTTTAGTTGTGTGGGTTTAATTGTGTGTTGTGCTTAATACCTTCTTGTGTCTGTGTAGGATAATGCCTCCCAGGCGTGGAAGAGATGGGGGTCATAGATGTGGCTATTTAGGCAGTCGCATTGGGGAACAACAAGACCCACCTCCACATATTCCACTTGTTTCTGACCATGAGGAGCAACAGGATTCTCAGAATATTCAAGGAGATGGCAATCAGAATCTGGATCCACCCAGGATCGAGGGCACTCAGTTGCGTCAGTTGTTAGAGGAGACCCTTGCCCGCCTTGGGCCTAGGTAGGAGGTAGAGCCAGTGGTGGTTGGAGAGAGAGAGGTACCAGTTCACTCTGATTTAGAGGTAGCAGCCCATATGAGGGACTTGCTTAGAGCATGACCACCCACTTTCGATGGATCAGGCAGTGGTTTGGAGGCAGATACATGGCTCACTGAATTGATTAGGTGTTTTTCTATGCACCCATATGGGAGCAACACTCGAGCTAGGTGCGCTATCATGCACTTGAGGGGATTTGCCTGCACTTTGTGGAGATTAGAGGAGTAGAAGCTCCATCTAGACATTGGTACAGTTTCTTGGGAGTTGTTCCTAGAGCAGTTTCAGGCTAGATTTCTTTCCGAGCACTAGAGGCAGCGTCGAGGGGATTGTTGTGCCCTCAGTACACACGCCCTATTCGGAACGGGGACCCTCTTTTCTTTTGCCTTGTCAGGTCTGTCGGGGCCACCTCGTTTTCTGTGCCCCTTTTTTTTTTGACGTTTTGCATGGTCGATATTACCCTAAAGTTTCATCCTAAAAACGACCGTGGTTTCCCTTTTGATTTACGGTACCCTCGGGGCCCTCGTGGATTCAACCCAGGCTCCTTTTGGCTGTAGGCATTACGGGCCCCATCACGGGCCCGGGCCTCAGTTCCCCTGTGAGCCCCTTTGTTCGCCGCCCTGGCGGCGTTTCCCGGGCGTCTTTCCGCCCTCCGGAGCCCGCCCGGCCAGCTACTGTTGGGGGGTTTTCGGGGATTTCTCGGCCGGCCCCTGCTCCTCCGGGCCCCGGGCGCCGGAAGTCCACCTCCGGACTTCCGTCCCGGGATCGCCGTCCGCAACAACGATCCTTCGTCAGCCACCCGTCTCTCGGGCCCCGGGGCGTCTTTCGCCGCCGCCGTCGCAATGCAAAGTAAAGTCTCTCGGCGGCGAACTCCATACGGCGCCCTGCCCTCCGGGACCCGGTCACCCCGTCGCCGTCGCCGCCGACTGAAATTTGAATCTCACCAACTTTTCGCGCAGACGTACGTGCAATAAACGCGACCATTAATGAGCGGTTGGGGTATATAAACGGTGGTCCCAATGTCATTTGTAACTTTGGAAATTCGAGTGAATTGATAGAGCTGGCGTTTGGAGCCCACTGCAATCTGCACCATCGCGATCATCAGCGTCAACGTCACTCCGTCAACCCTGCCGGTGAATCTCATCAGCTTCCCGCTTAGCGAGCTCGAGGTAGGCCATCCTCGTTCGCTCTCCCGCTGTTTTTTAATCTTTTGTGGATTTTAGTTAAAATAAGCAATGAATTAAAGTACGTAAAATGAACAACCCCTCATCACGCTCGAAACCCATGTCCTCAAAATTCACCCAGGTTCATCGCAGTGTTCCCCCCTCTTGGCCCGGAACTCGCCCGTTGCGCGACTGTTCTTCGCGCAGGGCGACCGGCCCCTTCGGGCCCGGTCCCCTCCTTTGCCGCTCAATTTTCGCACAAACTGACCTCGGCGGCGAACCTCTGTCGGCTCCCCGCCCTCCGGGTCCCGTTCCAGCCTTCGCCATCTTCCTTCGCCATTTGCGCCCTTCATGGAATTGCCTTTCTTTTGGTGCACCCTCTGTGCCTCCGGACCCCGGATCTCGGGCCGCCGCTTCCAGCTTTCCGCCGACGCTCATGACCGGCGTCTTCCGGCGTCCTCCTCGCTACCTCGCGACCCTTCGGGCTCGGCCGTCCGGAGTTCCGTCCCCGAAACTCCGTGACGGTTTCGCCGTCACTCACAGCGGACCCCTGCCGGCTACCCGACCTACGGGGCCCGGTCCGCCATTCGCCGCCGCCGTGACGGTTCCGCCGTCACTCACGGCGGACCCCTGCCGGCTACCCGACCTACGGGGCCCTGTCCGCCTTTCGCCGCCGCCGTAGAAAACATCGCCAAATATTTGCGGCAGCCTGCAACTCGCGTCAGTCTGCCTCCCGGGGCCCGGGACGCATTTCGCCGCCACCATTCGTGGGTTGTCATAACCCCAGCGGCCATCCCCATGCGTCCTCCCATGGGCCGGAGCCCGACCTTCACCTTGCCGTCACCGCTGGGCCACATTGCAAAGTCCCTCAGCGGTGAACATCCGCCGGCTCCCCGCCCTCCGGGCTCCGGTTCTCTCTTCGCCGCCACCGTTCAAAACGATCAAATATTACGCGGCGGCCGTCAACTTGCGTCCTCCCGGCCACCGGGGCCCGGTGCTCCAAGTGACGTCTTGTCTTAAATTGTTAAACCAAACTTGGAATCGGCCATCCTTTCGCTTGCCGGGTTCTGGCCTCCAGACTTCGGCATCCGGACTTCCGTCCGATGTCCGCCGCCGCCGACTTCCTTCGCCTGACTGCCTTCTGGCCTGGAACCTCCGAGGTCCTTTAAATCGACCCAAATCAATCCAAATTGAAAATTTGACTTCGACCCACGTCCTAAATCATGCCATTCTTCATCATGGGTCTCTTAGAACATCGAAATTTGGCCAATGGGGGTCTCCGGGAGCTTTTGCTCGTGTTTTCCCTTCCTGATAGCATTCCTGCCAGGGAAGTCCGGCCCTCTGGGCCCGGATTTCTCAATTGCCCTAAAATGAAATCGATATCGTCTGAGAATTAAATTTATGATGCGTTTGAATGGTTAGTTATATAATATGCCCACAAAACAGACTAACATTAACGTTATTGGTGTTTCTTGTGCTAACTTCGCCCTTTCCTGCAGGATATATGGAATCGGCCGCAGGAACTTCGGGGGCCTCTACCGAAAAGGACAAGGGTAAGAAATCTGGAAGGGCTGCTCGTGGGAAAGACGACAAAGACCAAATGAAGTTTCAATTTCAAGGTGAGCCAATCTAGTCAAAGGTCTCGACTGACTGGAAGGAGATCTCGGACACCAATATAGGCCAGGTGGACATAGATGAGTTCACCCAGAGGGTCAAGGTCGACCCTAGAACAAAGAATGCCCGATTGATACGCCAAAGTGGAATTGCCAAAGCTGTCGGCTTCCCTCCCTCTTTGATAGCACCTGAGCTAGTAATGGCTTGCCGAGAAGCCTACCAGACGGACACGCGAACGATCGTGGACAAAGAAGCGAATATCCTTGCTGACATGTCTCCGGAAGGAATTACAAAAATATTCCACATTCCTACATTCCCACATATGCAAGTCCCCACTTTAGAGCAATGTCAGGCGGCATGGGATGCCAATCCATTGGGCATCAAGAAGTCAATCAACATTTACTGGTTAAAGGAAAAATGGGGCAACGCAGCGAAGGTTCCCCAAGAGCTATTCCGCAGCGATTTTCAAGAGGATTATCATGACCTGGTAACCATGCTAAGCAGGGTCATGGGCCTCCCAGCAGCCGCCTACTTCCAGGAGTGGATGGCTTACTATATTGAGCAAATCATACGGGGAAACGAGGACGTGAAGACCAAGAGCTCGTTCGACTGGGGGAGTATTATCAGCAACTGCTTCCACGAGCAGTTCGTAAATGTCAAGAAAAGCAACAAGTTCTACATGACCTCGTACCTGGTGTACTCCTTGGCAGGTCAGAGACAGTATAGTGGACTCTTCACAGCGCCGGATGGGGATCACAAACGAGGTCTCAAGCCTTTTGACCGGTATCCTCAGCTACAATACCGCTACTTCAAGAAGGAGTACTGCCGGGTCAATGATGCCTTCATAGGCCACATTATCAGATTGGTGGTCGGGGACTTCGATAGAAGGATGTCTCACAGTGCCAGGGCACTCCTGAAGGAGTATGCCTTCTTATACATTCAGTTCCCTAAGTTCACTTACATCCGTGCCCAGGGATTCACAGAACGACTGAACAAGCTGCCAAGATACCCAAACGACCAGATCATCCTCCTGGAGCTTTCCCGGCAGCTCCAACATATTTAAGCGGTCTTCAGCCAGAAACACATAGCAGGGATCCCTTATCCCATGACCCTCGGCCAAGGCCTCTATCGATTGCAAACATCTTAATGCGCCAGCAGCTCAGAAAAGGAACTCAAAGAGTATAACTTTGAATGGTACACGGCTCGCCCACGGATGGACCCCCACGGCCACGTCAGGAAGGCGCTAGGGCCAGCATACGCCCACCAGTACCATGTTGAAGATTTCTGGGCTGATTGTAGAGATGATAAGGAGGTTCGCAAGAGACACTACATGCGGATGACAATACAGTTTTTGAAGAGGGTGCAGCTATTTCCAGTGCCTGATCAGCTTGAGGAGGATGAATCCACCCTTGTGCACCCGAGGTACCCTGCGGTTGCCGACCTGGCAATCCCCTCCATCGACTGGGACGAGCAAGAGGTCGAGGACCTGGATACCATCACGCAACCAATCATAGCTCGTACAAAGGAGTGGGTTGATGGGCAAGTGGCACAACTGAAACAACAAGGGATGACTCTAACTTATGAAGCACTCAAAAGTGAGCCAAGCGCCACGGAGGACGTTGCCGCCTCCCTATCAGCTGGTAAGACTTCCAAGTCTCCTCCTATCACCAGGTCCCAGAAGAGGAAAGAAGCAGAAACAGCACAGTCTGCGGACCCCAAAGAGCAAATAGCAAGAGGCACGGGAGGCTCATCCCCCAAAAGACTCAAGCAGACAATGACTATAACAGAGACACAACCCCCCTTGCTCCTTCCTCCCTCAACTGGTGCGCTGCCCGCCTCTCAGGCCGCAATTGCCTCATCTCCACCCGCGGTGGACATTTCTGTCCACCTTGCCTCTTCGCCCCCTGCCGGGTCCATAATCAATATCGACTCTTCCTCGAGCATGACTACTTCCCATTCCTCTGCTGCCGCCATGTCCCCCATCACCTCCCTGCCTCTGGCAACAATACCATCGCCTGTTCCCCTTTCTAGCGTGCCCGAGGCCATTACACGGCACCTGCAGAGTCTTCCTCCTGAGCTCTCGCAACTCCTAATGGACCCCACTCTCCAAGCAGCCCTGGCCCAGGCCCTTGCAACATCTCAGCCTTCGCAACCACCAACAGGTCCGCCGGCCATGGAGGCCACAATGCAGATTTCCAAGGAGATGGATGAACTGGAATGGGAGGCTTCCAAGCCTGTCGAAGAGGAGGCCGATGATTATTATGAGCAACCTGAATTTAAGCGTAGAACCATCGACAAGGTTGCCTACGAGGAAGAAGAGACAGGCTCTTCTGAGGGCGGGGACGGAGAGGATGGCTCGGATGCCAAGGAAGTTATTCAGGTCTTCTCTGAGGACGAGGAAGAAGAGTTGGCTCAGCAGCCTAAAAATGTTGGGGAGGAGACAGAACAGTCGCTGCGTGGTGAGCAGGGGCAGCCGCAAGAAGAGCAGTCAAAAAGGGATATCATTGAGGCTGAGACCCACATGGTGAAGAGTCCAGAACCCGAGGCCGCTGAAGAGAAGAAAGGAGAAGGGGCAGCCAAAGAACAGGATCCCATTCAGATACTGACCACCGAGGCACCCATTAAACACCTCGTACTTTATCCAGACTCCGACGAGGAGGAGGATGTTGCCAGGGAAAAAGAAGAGCTTGAAAAGCAAAAGGAAGCAGAAGTCTTGCCTCTGGCTGAGACGGGTGAAGGCAGCCATGATACACCCGAGGATAAATCCGCCATGCCCGACTGGCTGGAAAAGCAACTTGAAAAGGCTACTCCTGTCCTGAGCGACCCAAGGTCGAGGTTGGAAGCCATCTTGGCTCGATCTCTAGCCACAACAAAGAAGGAGAAGAAGCCTAAGGTCCGTTCCAGGATAACCATGGACGCTTCTGGCTCCCGGGCTGCACAAATAGCGACGCCAACTGTTGGCCAAGCTGGAGTAAGCTACAATATCTCCACGATCAACTTAGGGACAGCAACCAGGGAACAGAAGGTCGGACATCTGGAGGAGTCGGTGGCCACGGTAGTGCACCTGATTAAACAAGACAAGGTTACCAAGGACGAGCTTAAGGCGCAGGTTGCTGCCCTAACTGACTACATCCAGCAGTGGTCTTCAATAGACGACCTCCCCACTACCTCGACGGCCACGCCACAGCTACTCTCCAAGGAGCAGATAGATAAGCTGGAAAGGAGGAAAAACTTAGAGAAGACCACGGAGGACTGGTTCCAGCAGGTTGCTAAGGTCGGAAACATAGGGATCGGCTTGGCTGTGCAGATAGCCAACAAGTTCCTGGACCTAGTTCGGTCCTTGGAAAGCACGAAGAAGCTCTGCACCAGCTTCCCTGCGATCTACGACTCTACCTTCCCGAAGGTTGAGGCCATCCTTCAAATGCCAGAAAGCACGTGGGAAGAGAAGCTAGAATTGAAAAAGGAGGATCACTGGTTGGTTGACATATGGCGCAGAGATCTCATCAACCGTAAAGAGAGGATGGAGCAGATCCAGAGCAGGGTGGATCCAGATATTGCCTGGATCAAAGAAATCCGAGTGGAATGCGCCGAGTACCTCAAGATGGTAACGGGCCATGATATGCCCATGGTGCAATTGGATGCAGAGAAAGTTAGGTCATATTTTGAGGAAAGGATGAAGGACGGGACAGCCAGAGATATCACCACGGACTTCTTGAGTTTCGCTACCTGTGCCTTCGATAGATCATAGCTCTTCAGAGATCAGGGCTCAAAGTATGATGAGGATTGGTAGCGGCTAGAAGAGAATGCCAAGGAATGGAGCTACCAGGCGTTGAGATGCGAGGTCCTCGAGGTAGACAAGCTCCAGGCCGTAATCCTCAAGCATATTGAACACGCAGCCTCCGAGGAGCAACCAGACAGCCCAGCCAAGGAAGAAAACCTCCCAGAAAAGTAGCTATAGCCAAAGAAATAGCAATCAGCTACAGGACGAAATGCAAATAGTGTCATCCACTAGATGACAAAATAGGGAAAAGACAAAAGATGTTTTTTTAATTGTAAATCTATTTGGGGGTAGGTGAAACCCTATTTTGTAATGAATCGTGGCCACACAAATGAAATGAATCTTGGCCATTCATTTGACTTTTGAAAAGCTATAAATAGAGCACTCCTCTCATTTGCAAAAGAGAGTTGAGTTGTTGTAAAGGCATGCTGCTGAAATTTATGAGAAATAGCATTGACTTGGTGCATTTCTTTGTTTTCTCTCATGTCTATTGATTCACTTCTCCAATATTAGATGTTAGATTAGATTTCTTTGCTGTTTAGTTAGCTGTTCATGTTATTTGGATAATCTTAGGAATGCTGTTGGCTGTTAATGAAAATTCCTGCTTTGTTGATGATCCCTTAGTCCATACTTTTTGTTGTTTGCTGAAGGTAGATAGCTTTGCAAAGTTAGCCTGGACTTGATTTAAGCTGCCTCAAACACTTATCTTTAATTGATGCATGTATGTGGTGGATGAAGGATAAAAATCTGCAGCCCTTAAAAGATTGCACAATTTCCATGATACTGTGAAATCCTTGGTTAAGTGGGATATTGTTTTGAAGGAATTGTCCATTGCAGGGACTCCATTATCACTGTTCGCAGCAAGCTTTAGGCTTAGGAACTTTTCCTCCCCTTCGCTCTTTTTCACTTTCTTTAGAAACTGAACAACACCAAGGTTCATTGCACATTATAAAGCAAAATCTAACAACTAGATGGAGTTTGAGACTGCTGTTTGAACCTACAGCCAAGACATAACTGCTTACATACTAAAAACTCCTTTCCGAAGATCCAACTTCATGTTTTATGCCCATACTTTGTATTTCTGTAAGACCGCCTTGTGATTCCAGCAAATCACATCAAACTACTGAGGTATCTAAGCACTGTCATGACCTGACACCCGAGAGACCTTGGGATAGTGTTCTACAACTTGATTGTGGGAGATTGTCTTTCAAGAGAGGTAGTGCACCTACGCGCTGCCTGTGTTGAGAAGTGCATAAAAACACCATCAACAGAATTGGCGCTAGAAGGAGGGAAACGATCGGAATACTAAGCTACGGGATAAAGCGAAGCTGGATCGGATCGGATCATTCTTCCCGGAAAGGTTTCAAAGGATTATGCGATCAGCACCAAACAAGGGAGAATTTGAAGAATTGCAGCCTCCCACGAGGGCAAAACGAGCACAAGGAAGTAGCTCCGTCTCTTCCTCTTCCTCCATTCCATCTACCTCCATTTCACCTCCACCTTCATTCGGCTGGCCTTCATCTTCCACCCAACCATCTCCAACAACATTTGCACATCTTCCTTCCGGCAGCCGGGGGTTCGCTCCTTTCCCGGCCCTTTCATCCCAAAGCACCGCCCAGGCAACCATAGCTCAAGGGCAGCCCCAAATTGTGGTTGTATTGCTAATACAGCCCCAAATCCCTGTTTTCCAATAGCAAGCGCCACCTCCGCCTCCCCTCATGGCTTGGCTTGCGCATAACCCTTCGCCGATACACTTTGCTGTTTACAATGATATGCCCAAGAATCCGGAGGGTTTTGGTTCAAAATTTCATCCACGTGACATGCAAAGAACAGTCGAAGAGCATATCAAGATATTCGAAACAGCGATTACCGAAATGCAGGTGGGTCACGAGGACGTGGCGTGTCGCCTCTTTCCGCATTCGTTGGGAGAAGAGGCCTTCTACTGGTACATCAATCTGTCGCAGGGATCGATCACCTCGTGGACCCTGATGAAGAATGCCTTCCTGCAGGAGTACAAGATTCCTGTCAACCCCGCTGACCTTTACCAGCAGTTCATGTCCATCAGAAGGGAGGTCAACGAACCCATTGGCTCCTTCAATGATCGCTTTCATCGGGCTCACATGAGGCTTCAGGATCCGTACCTCCATAATGATGTGGCTGCTCTGCCGGTCTACTACGCAGCCCTGGATAACCTCACAGTGGCGTTGGTAAAAAGGATGCGCCCGCCGCCTGCTACCTTACTGACCGCCTACGCAGAAGCTGTCATTGCAAGTGCGGATTTGGGACAAAATATATCCGGCCCTCTGCCCTCTTTGGGGCCCGTCGCCCATCCAATGCAAATTCAGGGGTTCAATCAGGCGTTTGCTCACCAAACTCCTCTCATGAACCAGGTGCCTCAATTGCCCATGGTGCCACATCCGGGGCAGCCGTTGAATTATGTGCCTCCAACAATGTCTTATTCGCAGCCCCAGCATCAGTACAACTATTCTCAGATGGCTCCGCAATAGCAAGCATATTCCCAACATCCCCAGGCGCTGTTATACTTGTCGGGACCGGACTTTCCTCCAGCATATCAAAATCAGCCGGCAGCCCCGCCCGCTTTTCTCCAGAACCCGGCCCCGTCGCCTGGAGGTGTGGCCGAGAAAGACAACCTAGAAGAGCTGACCGAAATGATTAAGAAGATGTCCACAGAGATGACGCATCTGAAGAACCAGAATAATTAGTTGCAGGCCTCCCAACGCAACTTTCAAGCCAATCTCAACCGGGACAGTCGGGAGTCTCGAGACAATAGAGACAACAGAGATAATCGGGAAGCGGGCACCTCCTCGGGGCAGAATTATGAGAGGGGGCAGAACTCCAATCAAAATGCAGAAAGAAGACCTTCTCAGAGGCAAAACCGCACATGGAACACCAGGCCCAACAACGACAGTGTCCCCACGCCATTCGATCAACCAGCAGGCAATGACCGAACATCCAGCGGTGTGTATCTAGCCGAGGCAGTTTTGTCCGGATGGTGCCGACTTCACAAAACCAGCAGGCATTCTGAGCTGGACTGCCCTGAGTTCCAGACAGCGGCCGAAATCTTCCAGGTGGAGGTACAAAATGCCATTGATAATGCCAGCTGCAGGGACATCGTCCCATCGGAGCCCTACGATTCCTCATGTCTAGTGGTCAATCAGGCGCCGTTTCTGCGAGGGGACCGCAACGAACCCGAAGCCGAGCCCACCCCCATCGAGGATGAGAAAGCGCCAGAGGTAAGTAATGAATCAACCTTAGCTCAGCTTTTTGATTCGGTAGATAACGGTCCGGTGGATGAAGAAGAGTCATTTGTGGATGAGGTCCACATGTTCCATCAGCGGTCAAGTCCCTATTTCCTTAGGAATAGACAAGCCGGTGGACCCTTCACAACTTCTACCCCACCAAACAACTTCGCCACCCCGCCTGATCCAAATGTCAGCAATAACCCGGGGCTCCCTCGTATACCCACCCAATATCTCAATAGGAATCACTCCCAAAACCAACCGCAAGGTCAGCCTCAGAGCCAACCCCAAAATCCGCCTGGGCAAACCAAGATTCAAACTCCTAGTTCTCCCATAGGCCAGGATTTTAGCTCTGAAATCGAGCAAATGGGTGAATATGTGGCGGAAGAGTTCAAGAAGGTCAAAATTAATTTGTCGGCCTTTGAGTTGCTCAAGGTTCCTGCCGTGAGGCACGCCTTCTTCAGGGTTCTGAATGGGACTCCGTTCTCTAGTACGACACAAGATCCCCCAGCCAAGACGGTAACCTTTGAGGAGCCCAGGAAAGAACAAGAGATACAGGACAACACCGGAAGAAGGAACCATATGCCCATAAATCATTCGGTTAGTACATACATCGAAAAGGAGCCAGAGAGGGCTGGTAGATAGCCTCCCAAGGACCAGCAATTTAAACAAACCAAGGATACAGGCAGTGACAGGAACAAAGGCCAAATAGCTCAAATGGATACGCCCGTGGGCATCCTCCAAGGGAGACCGGAAACTCCCCCGTTCCTAACTACCATTAGGGTCTTTGGGAAGAATTTGCACAACTGTCTGCTCGATTCAGGCGCGTCTGCCAACGTCATGCCCTTGGCCGTATGCAAGGCTCTTGGCATCACCCCCACGCCTTCAAAGAGAAAGGTCACCCAGCTGGACAAAACAGAGATCAATATCGTGGGTGAAATAAATCGCATCCCCATGCAAATCGTGGCAGATCCCTGGATACAGCAGGTTGTGGACATCCAAGTGGCAGACATACCTGATGCCTATGGAATCATTCTGGGGAGAGAGTTCACCAAGGCCCTAAACGGATACACCGCCACCGACTTGTCTCACATGTGGCTGCCGTGGAAGGGGCTGCCAAATCAGATTCGCATTGATCGTGAACCCCGGATGAAATATATGATCACGGAATACAATAATCTCAGCGAGGTGTTGTTCACAGAGACTGACTTGGGGAATTACCGCCCTTTTGCTTACCAAAATGAGCTTG
The DNA here is from genome assembly GCA_007258455.2 of Sequoia sempervirens. Taxonomy (NCBI): domain Eukaryota; kingdom Viridiplantae; phylum Streptophyta; class Pinopsida; order Cupressales; family Cupressaceae; genus Sequoia; species Sequoia sempervirens. Next base: position 85,574,618 of record VDFB02168118.1, read on the forward strand.
ACCTTCAGGAAGAACGGGCAGATGAGGTATTGCTGGTACTATGTGGTCCTTCAGCGGATTCCGAGCAAATGCCCCCAGATGAAGAAATATTGGCAGAAGCTGATGATGAGCCGGATAAAGATGACAACTGGGGATTGCTCGATGGCTTTCAGGAGTTTATGGAAAAATGCGCGAGAGATCAGCTTAGCCTAGGAGCTAGAATGAATTTCCAAGACTTATTATTGCCGAACTGGTGCAGAGTACACAATGCTGCTCACTCCGAATTTGACTGTTGCTTGTGTCGGACAGCAGTGGAGCATGTTAAGAAAGCCGTTGCTCCTCCGACAGGAACACCAAGGGAGACACCACCAGGACCCCCTGTTGATCATTGCCTCGGCCCGTAAAGCCTCCCTAAGCTCACAAGGCCCGCTGTCTAGCCGAAAGAGAACGAAGGCTCAATCAAACCCGAAGATGCGGGATCCTTTGAGTGCTGGACGCTCCGGTTTGATGGATCAAAATCAAGACAAGGAGCTGGAGCGGGGATTGAACTCATCAGCCCAACGGGTAAGATGTTTCTCGCTGCCCATCGATTGCAGTTTTATTGCACCAACAATGTGGCAGAGTATGAGGCCTTAGTCCTTGGCCTTCTTATGGCCTTAAAGAAAAATGTGAAAGTACTGCAAGTCTTCGGGGATTCCGCACTTGTGGTTAAGCAGGTCAGGAAGCAGTACTCCTGCCATGATCGAAGACTCGCCAATTATAGACACAGGGTGTGGGATATCCTAGAAGGCCTAGATGCGGTTAACATACAACTGATCCCTCGTGCTCAGAATCGCACAGCTAATGCCTTGGCTCAAGCAGCCAGCACATTACAGCCCCTCTCTTTGCCAGGACTTAAGAAGTTCACTGTTGAGCTGACATCTACGCCATCAGTCCTGGACAATGTCACCCATCTGCATGTCTTTAATGATGATAAGCATATCCTCCAATTCATCACAAGCTCTAACGTCTTTGCTGCCCAAATAATCGATGAAGCTGATCCACAGGAGGCTGAATTAGACATAGAAGGGGTTATCAATCTGAAAACCAACACGATCCCAAGAGGGATGGTTCAGCTGGAGTGTGTATTCGATTTGGATCAGATCAGGGATCAGGACCAGCAAACAAAAAAGGAGGCTATAAGCAGCCAGTGCAACGCTCACAACTTGGGAATGGCCGAAGATACCAAGAATGTTTTTATCGGGAAGGTATGTACGCCCGAAGAGAAGAGGGGAATCACGGATGCTTTGCGCAGATATTCTGACGTGGTGGCATGGAGTTACGAAGACTTGAAAACATATGACACCTCTGTCATCACACACACTATCCCTCTGAAGACTGAGGTGAGGCCATTCCGTCAGCGGCAGCGCCCTATTAATGCCTTGCTAGAACCTATTGTCTACAAGGAGGTGCAGAAATTACTTTCAGCAAGGATCATCTTTCCCGTTAGGCATTCCACGTGGGTGGCCAACTTGGTCCCCGTAAGGAAAAAGAATGGAGAGATCAGATTGTGCATGGATTTCCGTAATCTCAACCGCGCCTTAGAAAAGGACAACTATCCAGTGCCTTCACTAGATGAAGTGCTGTAAATTGTCAACGGCTCCCAGATGATGTCGTTCCTCGACGGATACTCCGGATATAATCAAGTAATGGTACAATACGAGGATCGCCACAAGACCGCGTTCACTACTAAGTGGGGGACATTTGCATACAGGAGAATGCCGTTTGGGCTCATCAACGCCGGCGCAACTTTCCAACGCGCCATGGATATCGCTTTCAAGGACCTGATTGGCAAATGCATAATCATCTATATGGATGATTTGACCGTATTCTCCAAGAAGCGAGGTGATCACGTCTCCGAATTATGCAAAGTATTTCAGAAATGCCAGGAATTCGGGGTTTCTCTCAACCCCAAGAAGTGCATTTTTGGAGTGACCGAAGGCAAATTACTCGGGCACATCATCTCGGAGCAAGGAATCTCTATTGATCCTGAACGCATTGAGTCGTTACTCAAGATTCAGCCCCCGGGCAGTAAGAAGGAATTAAAGTCTTTCTTCGGAAAGATTAATTTCATCCGAAAATTCATCACTGGCTTCGCGGAAATAGTCAAACCTCTCAATGCCATGCTCAAGCAGGATGCTAAAGTTGAATGGACACCAGAGGCCAAACAATCCTTTGAGGATATCAAACGAGCCATTGCTGAGGCGCCTGTGTTGGTCAGTCCAGATTATCTGAAGCCGTTCTATATCTATTCATTTGCTTCGGAGCATTCTTGTGCCAGTATGTTGACCCAAAAGGATGACAAAGGAAATGAGCATCCGATCACCTTCATGAGCGCACCCCTCAAAGATGCTGAATTGCATTACCACAACATAGAAAAGCAGGCGTACGCTCTCGTCAGGGGAGTAAAGAAATTTAGACACTACATTCTACGCAATAAGGTGTTCGCAATTGTCCCTGACCCAGCAGTCAAAACACTTCTCATGCAAAACGAGTTGGGCGAACGGAGGGCTAAGTGGGTCACCCTGCTCCAAGAATATGATATGGAGATCCAACCAATGAAATTGGTAAGAGGACACGCACTCACCCGTACAATGGCCGAAACAGCAACAGAGGCCGGACCTGAACTCACGGTACAGCAATATCAGCTTGAGGATGTCTCCCCGGGGGAGTGGTATCAATATGTCGTTTATTATCTGCTCAATCATAAGTTTCTGTCGCATTTGCAAGGAGTTGAGAAGAGGGCCCTCAGATTGAAAAGCAACGGTTATATGTTACAGGGGTCCATTCTCTATAAGAAGAATCATGAGGGCGTTTATCTAAGATGCCTCGGCAAGGAGGAAGTAGAACATATTTTGAGGGAGTTTCACGATAAGTTTGGTACAGGCCATGGCTCGGGTTCTTCTACGGCCCATCAGATATTAAGGGCAGGGTACTACTGGCCAACTGTCTTCAAAGATTCCCATGGACATGTCCGTTCATGCCATACGTGCCAGACCGCTGCCACCAGGGAAAGGAACGCTGTTGTCCCACTGTAGCCCGTGCTGAAGGTAAGGCCTTTTGCACAGTGGGGTCTCGACTTCATCAGTCCGGTAAGCCCTCCATCATCTACGGGACACAGGTACATTCTGACCGCTACTGATTATTGTACTAGATGGATGGAAGCAATAGTTTGTAAGCATTGTACAACTAAAGTAGTTACTGATTTCTTAGAAAGTTTCATTTTAAATCGCTTTGGTTGTCCGTATGCTCTAGTATGTGATAATGGACCTGCCTTCGCTTCTTTAAAATTTTCCAGCTGGGCGTTTGACTATGGGATTGCCCTCAAATTTTTATCCAATTACTACCCTCAGGGCAATGGCCTTGCCGAGTCCACAAACAAGAATTTGATTACTGTGATCAAGAAGCTGCTAGATAGGAATCCCAAGGACTGGCATACCCAGCTCCGTTTCGCCCTTTGGGCTGATCGCACCCGCCATAAGGCTGCCCTTGGTGATTCCCCGTTCCACCTTGTCTATGGCCTTGAGCCAATATTCCCCATCCACCTGAAAATTCTGACTCTTCAGTTCATCAATGACTTTTATGAAGGAGGAGATCGTAGGGAGGCTCGTTTAGCTAAACTTTTACATCTAGAGGAAGTTCGAGACTGCGCAATAGAAAATTTTGCCAAACATCAGGGCGTAATGAAGAGATGGTTCGACCGCCGAGCCAAAATTAAGGCCTTTAGGATTGCAGATTTGGTCCTATATTGGGACAAGGCCCATGAAAAGAAAGGAGGACACAATAAATTCGACAAGCTCTGGCTTGGCCCCTTTCAGATAGCTGAGATTTTGGGAGATAATGCCTTCCGCTTAAAGAACTTAACCGGTGAAAGCGTCCCGCTGCCAGTCAACGGGCAGCACCTCAAGCATTACTTCCAAGCTTGAGCTCCTTCGAGCTCTTCGCTGTAAATACCTGTGCATAGGTTAGAATAGTTGCTTTCTTGCTTGTTGCATTTTGTTCGCGTCGTTTTTTGCTTTCTCCCTCCCGACAGTTTTGTTTCGAGGGAGGTTTCCCGCTCCTTTGTGGTGGCCGTGCTTGCCTAACAAGCGGTTCACTCTGCTGTCCATTCTTTGTGTTCTCTGGCTAAACATTCACTCTAGACTATCAGTCTTTGCAGAGCTATCCGTGAATGATTTCCCTGTCTGAATTCTGCTCAGAACTTGACCCTTCGCCGGATCTTCTTACCCACATCTCGAATCTCGCACAAATTACATAATAATAAATTCTGAAGGACCATGTTGTGGTTGTCACGACACCCAAGTGAGTGAAAAATCCTAAGTCTACTCCAGTGACCACTGCAGTCTCAAACCCATTGTAGGCTTTACTGCTTACCCGGTCGAGCTAAACAATAAAAGAGAAATGAAATATCAAAGCAAAAAGAAGAGAAAAGAAAACCTGAAAAAAGAAAATAAACGACCGTATGGGTGTTCGGATAACTCTACCGGGGCTATGGACGCCCAGCCGGCAGTAGAGCAATATCCATGAGATTGTAGCGACAACTCCGCCGGGGCTATGGACGCCTGACTGGCAGCGGGGCAATGTCCGGGTTACTTTTGGTGTTAGACAACTTATGTAGCTCACTTGGTTCAAGTAATAACCTTGGTTACTATCCCTAGGAAAAGAATAAACTCACTCTACACCCACTTTCGAGATGTCATGTAAGTTGACCCAATTAAGGATCTCACTCTCCCGGATTCATCCTTGGAAACCGTTTCTGGTCTGCGAAACCAGAGATTCTGGGTCCTGAATGAATATTTATCCCTAGAATGCTCCGGAGCGTTCTCCAGCGGAGTCGCCATTTGTTGTGCCCTCAGCACACACGCCCCGTTGGGAACGGGGACCCTCTTTTCTTTTGCCTTGTCGGGTCTGTCGGGGTTGCCTCGTTTTGCGTGCCCCTCTTTTTTTCATGTTTTCTATGATCGATATTACCCTAAAGTTTCATCCTAAGATCGATCGTGCTTCCCCTTTCTTTTTTAATTTTGGTGCCCTCCGGGGCCTTGTGGGTTCCTTAGGCCATTCGGGCTTTGGGGCGGCCCCGGGCTCGGGCCTCCAGGGTTCCCTTATCGGGTTTCCCCCTTTCGTTTGCCGCCCCAGCGGCGTTTCCCGGGCATCTTTCCGCCCTCCGGAACCCGCCCGGCCGTTTGCGGTTCGTAGGTGTTCGGGGATTTCCTGGCCGGCCTGTGCTCCTTCGGGCCCCGAGGGCAGGAAGTCCGCGCCTGGACTTCCGTCTGGGGATCGCCATCCGCGACGGCGCCCCGCCATCCGGGCCCTGATCGCTCTGTAGCTGCCGCCGTCACCGTTCAAACCAAAACCTCGGCGGCGAAATCCCGGCAGATGCCTACCCTTCGCGCCCCCAGGTGTTGCTCGCCGCCGCCGTTCAAACGAAGTGCGAAAGTTCATATGGCAGCGAACTCTTCACCGCGCCCCGCCCTCCAGGCCCCGATTGCGCTTTCGCCGCCGTCATCCGAAGTCACCAAGGGTTCATGCGGCGACCGTTGTTGCGCAGCCTCCCGCCCGCCAGATCCCGAAGCCCTCGTCGTCGCCGCCGACTCGAATTTGAATCTCACCCACTTTTGGCGCGGACGTACGAGGCATTAAATGCGGCATTAATGAGCGGTTGGGTATATAAACCGAGGTCCGCCAATGTATTTTTTCACTTAGCGAATTTGAGCGAGTTGGAGCAGCGGTTGAATTGGAGCCCACTGCAATCACCCTCGTCACGATCGTCACCATCAACCTCGCTCCGTTGACTCCACCGGTGAATTCCATCAGCTGCCCACTTCACGAGTTGTAGGTAGGCCATCCTCGTTCGCTCTCCCGTCATTTTTGATCTTTTGGTGGATTTCGGTAAAACAAGCAATAAAGTAAAATTGCGTAAAATGAACACCTCCCCAGCGCGCCTATAACCCATATCCTGAAATTTTCCGGGGCCCATCGAAAGTCCTTCGCCATCGATTCGGGGCTTTCCCTTCCCCCGGCTATTCTTCACACAGGGCGGAAGGGCGCCCCGGGCCCGACCTCTACCTTGGCCGTCCGCCTTTACCGCAGTTTGTCCCTTCGAAGTCGCGCTTTTTTTTGAGTGATTCGTCCTCCGAGCGTCTGGACCCCGGATCTCGGGCCTCCACAACAAGTTTACCACCGTTTTTAACGTCAAAATCCCCCGGCGAGGCACCTGCTTCTGCATCCCCGCGACCTTCCGGGACCGGCAGTCCGGAGTTCCGACCCCGGAACTCCGTGAAGTTTCCGCCGTCCCTCACGGTGAAACCCTCCCGGCTGCCCGACCTTCGGGCTCTGGGCTCGCTTTCACCACCGCCGTCACCCTAGCTATGATGAAATTTCTCGGCGGCCGTCGACCAGCGGCGCCCCGTCCCCCGGGCCCCCGTTGGCCTCTTCGCCGTCGCTGTCTCTCCGGTCCCCGGATCCCTGTTCCCCTTTCGCCGCCGCTGTGCAAATCATCGCCAAATACCCTCGGCGGCCTATACCTCACGCCGTTCCGCCTCCCGGGTCCGGGTGTCGCTTTCGCCGCCGTCGCCTGTGGGTTGTCGTAGCCTCCCGGCGGCCGTCCCCTTTCGTCCTCCTATGGACCGGATCCCGAACTAAGCCTCGCCGTCGCCGCTGGGCCATGTTGCAAGATCCGTAAGCGGCGAACCTCCGTCGGCTCCCCGCCCTCTGGGCTCCGGTCATCTCCTCGCCGCCGCCTTTCAGAATGATCTATTAAGCGCGCGGCGGCCGTCACCCAGCGTCCTCCCGTCCTCCGGGGCCCGGTGCTCCGAATGCCGTCCGGTCTAAAAACTGTGAAACCAAACCTGATGACGGCCGACCTTTTCCTTCCCAGGTTCTGGCATCCGGGCTTCCGCCTCCGTACTTCCGTCTGGTGTCCGCTGCCGCCGGCTTCCTTCGGCTGACTGCCTTCCGGCCTGAAAACCCCGGAGTTCCCCAAATCGACCCAAATCAATCCAAATTGAAAATCTGACTTCGACCCACGTCCTAAATCATGCCATTCTTCATCATGGGTCTCTTAGAACATCAAAATCTGACCAACGGGGGTATCCGGGAACTTTCGTGCGTGTTTGCCCTTCCTGGCAGCATTCCTGCTAGGGAAGTCCGGCCCTCTGGGCCCGGATTGCTCATTTGCCCTAAAAGGAAATCGATATCGTTAGAGAATTAAACTTATGATGCATTTGAATGGTTAGTTATATAATATGCCCACAAAACAGACTAACATTAACGTTATTGGTGTTTCTTGTGCTAATTTTGCCCTTGCCTGCAGGATATATGGAATCGGCCGCAGGAACTTCGGGGGCCTCTACCGAAAAGGACAAGGGTAAGAAATCCGGAAGGGCTGCTCGTGGGAAAGACGACAAAGACCAAATGAAGTTTCAATTTCAAGGTGAGCTGATCCAGTCAAAGGTCTCGACTGAATGGAAGGAGATCTCAGACACCAATATAGGCCAGGTGGACATAGATGAGTTCACCCAGAGGGTCAAGGTCGACCCTAGAACAAAGAATGCCCGATTGATACGCCAAAGTGGAATTGCCAAAGCTGCCAGCTTCCCTCCCTCTCTGATAGCACCTGAGCTGGTAATGGCTTGCCGAGAAGCCTACCAGACAGACACGCGAACGATCGTGGACAAAGAAGGGAATATCCTTGCCGACATGTCTCCGGAAGGAATTACAAAAACATTCCACATTCCTACATTCCCACATATGCAAGTCCCCACTTTAGAGCAATGTCAGGCGGCGTGGGATGCCAATCCATTGGGCATCAAGAAGTCAATCAACATTTACTGGTTAAAGGAAAAACGGGGCAGCGCAACAAAGGTCCCCCAAGAGCTGTTCCGTAGCGATTTTCAAGAGGATTATCATTACCTGGTAACAATGCTAAGCAGGGTCGTGGGCCTCCCAGCAGCCGCCTACTTCCAGGAGTGGATGGCTTACTATATTGAGCAAATCATACGGGGAAGCGAGGATGTGAAGACCAAGAGCTCATTCGACTGGGGGAGTATTATCAGCAACTACTTCCACGAGCAGTTCGTGAATGTCAAGAAAAGCAACAAGTTCTACATGACCTCGTACCTGGTGTACTCGTTGGCAGGTCAGAGACAGTATAGTGGACTCTTCACAGCGCCGGATGGGGATCACAAACGAGGGCTCAAGCCTTTTGACCGGTATCCTCAGCTACAATACCGCTACTTCAAGAAGGAGTACTGCCGGGTCAATGATGCCTTCATAGGCCACATTATCAGATTGGTGGCCGGGGACTTCGAGAGAAGGGTGTCTCACAGCGCTAGGGCACTCCTGAAGGAGTATGCCTTCTTATACATTCAGTTCCCTAAGTTCACTTACATTCGTGCCCAGGGATTCACGGAACGGCCGAACAGGCTGCCAAGATACCCGAACGACCGGACCATCCTCCTAGAGCTTTCCCGGCAGCTCCAACATAATCAAGCAGTCTTCAACCAGAAACACATAGCAGGGATCCCTTATCCCATGACCCTCGGCCAAGGCCTCTATCGATTGCAAACATCTCAATGCGCCGGCAACTCAGAAAAGGAACTCAAAGAGTATAACTTTGAATGGTACACGGCTCGCCCACGGATGGACCCCCACGGCCACGTCAGGAAGGCGCTAGGGCCGGTATACGCCCACTAGTACCATGTTGAAGATTTCTGGGCGGATTGTAGAGATGATAAGGAGGTTCGTAAGAGACACTACATGCGGATGACAATATAGTTTTTGAAGAGGGTGCAGCTATTTCCAGTGCCTGATCAGCTTGAGGAGGATGAATCCACCCTTGTGCACCCGAGGTACCCTGCGGTTGCCGACCTGGCAATCCCCTCCATCGACTGGGACGAGCAAGAGGTCAAGGACCTGGATACCATCACGCAACCAATCATAGCTCGTACGAAGGAGTGGGTTGATGGGCAAGTGGCACAACTGAAACAACAGGGGATGACTCTAACTTATGAAGCGCTCAAAAGTGAGCCAAGCGCCACGGAAGACGTTGCCGCCTCCCCATCAGCTGGTGAGACTTCCAAGTCTCCTCCTATCACCAGGTCCCAGAAGAGGAAAGAAGCAGAAACAACACAGTCTGTGGACTCCAAAGAGAAAATAGCAAGAGGCACGGGAGGCTCATCCCCCAAAAGACTCAAGCAGACAATGACTATAACAGAGACACAGCCCCCCTTGCTCCTTCCTCCCTCAACTGGTGCGCTGCCCGCCTCTCAGGCCGCAATCGCCTCATCTCCACCCACGGTGGACATTTCTGTCCACCTTGCCTCTTCGCCCCCGGAGATATCACCATGGACTTCTTGAGTTTCGCTGCCTGTGCCTTTGATAGATCAGAGCTCTTCAGAGATCAAGGCTCAAAGTATGATGAGGATTGGAAGCGGCTGGAAGAGAATGCCAAGGAATGGAGCTACCAGGCGTTGAGATGCGAGGTCCTCGAGGTAGACAAGCTCCAGGCCGTAATCCTCAAGCATATTGAACACGCAGCCTCCGAGGAGCAACCAGACAGCCTAGCCAAGGAAGAAGACCTCCCAGAAAAGTAGCTACGGCCAAAGAAACAGCAATCAGCTACAGGACGAAATGCAAATAGTGTCATCCACTAGATGACAAAATAGGGAAACGACAAAAGATGTTTTTTTAATTGTAAATCTATTTGGGGGTAGGTGAAACCCTATTTTGTAATGAATCATGGCCACACAAATGAAATGAATCTTGTCCATTCATTTGACTTTTGAAAAGCTATAAATAGAGCACTCCTCTCATTTGCAAAAGAGAGTTGAGTTGTTGTAAAGGCATGCTGCTGAAATTTATGAGAAATAGCATTGACTTGGTGCATTTCTTTGTTTTCTCTCATGTCTATTGATTCACTTCTCCAATATTAGATGTTAGATTAGATTTCTTTGCTGTTTAGTTAGCTGTTCATGTTATTTGGATAATCTTAGGAATGCTGTTGGCTGTTAATGAAAATTCCTGCTTTGTTGATGATCCCTTAGTCCATACTTTTTGTTGTTTGCTGAAGGTAGATAGCTTTGCAAAGTTAGCCTGGACTTGATTTAAGCTGCCTCAATCACTTATCTTTAATTGATGCATGTATGTGGTGGATGAAGGATAAAAATCTGCAGCCCTTAAAAGATTGCACAATTTCCATGATACTGTGAAATCCTTGGTTAAGTGGGATATTGTTTTGAAGGAATTGTCCATTGCAGGGACTCCATTATCACTGTTCGCAGCAAGCTTTAGGCTTAGGAACTTTTCCTCCCCTTCGCTCTTTTTCACTTTCTTTAGAAACTGAACAACACCAAGGTTCATTGCACATTATAAAGCAAAATCTAACAACTAGATGGAGTTTGAGACTGCTGTTTGAACCTACAGCCAAGACATAACTGCTTACATACTAAAAACTCCTTTCCGAAGATCCAACTTCATGTTTTATGCCCATACTTTGTATTTCTGTAAGACCGCCTTGTGATTCCAGCAAATCACATCAAACTACTGAGGTATCTAAGCACTGTCATGACCTGACACCCGAGAGACTTTGGGATAGTGTTCTACAACTTGATTGTGGGAGATTGTCTTTCAAGAGAGGTAGTGCACCTACGCGCTGCCTGTGTTGAGAAGTGCATAAAAACACCATCAACAGATATGATCATGTGCCTTATTAGTTTGATGACATGATTAGAAATTTGGAGGCAGAGGAAGTAGAGAGAGTGGTGGAGGAATACAACCAAGGGTTGCCAGATACGGGGTTCCCTTTTTTTGGAGATGAGGAATCTGGAGAAGATATGCCATGAGACTTACCCAGCAAGATTTCTAGATTAAAAACTCAAGATTATAGCTGCCCTCCTAGAGAACCAAGTGTTGAAGAGAGCCAAGATACAGACACCAAATAGATGGAATATAGGTCATTTGTAGTAGACAATGAATTTGTGAATTCTTCAGAATTCAAATCTTTCTTGTATAAGCAAAATGGCAAGGAGATAAGGGAGATAGTTGATAATATTACACCAAGCAATCAGGAGCAACTACTAAATAATTTGAAATTAATTGTGGATAGAGAAATGGCTAATATGACCCCCAAGAAAGGAAGGAAAATGTTAGAGGATGCTGGAGTTATGATCTTTCCAGGGTTGGATTTGAATTTTGCATTGGTCTTTGATAACTTCTTAAAGGATAATAGTGCCACACACAAGCTTAGTCCATAGGGGGTGACAAAAATATATGTTGGATCCAAATATAACCAAGATGAAGGATCACTCATGATATGGGCCTTGTATCCACCTCATAGAAAGTCAGTGGTGGTTGATACTGAGAAAGCATTTGGACATGCCATGAATCTAAAGGTTGAAGAGGTAGATCCTGTGGCAAAACTAAATAAAGCCCAAATACAAATGTTAATCAAAGAAAATGAAATGTACAAAATGAGTGATGAAAGGATCATGAGAGAAAATGATTGTTTGAAGGACATGCTAGGATTCACAATGGGACCTCCTAAATTAATAACACATGGTGAAAGCTCACAAGTAAAAGATCATTGGGAGGAGTCAACTACATATTCAAAGGGTAAATATGATACACTCAATGAAATAATTAGACAAAGGCAGGCTAACTTAATGATTTGGTTGAATAAGCTATGGGGAACATATTCAAAGAACGATGTTATAGGGCAGGAACACAAGAAAATTGATGGAAGGATTTTAGAAAAGTTATGAGAATTAAATGAAAGAGATGTTCCTTACAATGTGGCTATTGGTATGGGTAACCAAATTATAAAGAAACATAGGGACAATTATGAGGAACTGGGAGAAGATGAAAAGGGGCTGGTTGATGTTACGAATATGGGACTGCCTACACTATTTGAAGATGGAGAAAAGTTGAAAGAGAAAGCCAAGTGGATCAAATAATGGGAATTGATGTTGCAAGGAATTATGGAAAATGCTATAGGGAAGGATTCGACATTGGACAAGAGTTGCAAGTAGAACGAAAGGATGATAAAGGTGGAAATATTAGCCAGGAATTCATTAGGAGATGTCAATACTCATGAATGACAGGATTATTTAGATCATTTATCAAATGTTCATCTATGGCTAAATAGAGCCTAATCTCTTGTTTTAATTAGTTAAGTAAAATAAAACATTTGTGAAGGGACATGTCCCTTCCAAGTTTTTTTGTATTATATATGTTCCATAGTAATGCAACAAATATAGGCGTTAGGAGATATTCAGTAGATAGCTTTCTAGCAAAATGTTTTCACATACAAAGACTTAGATGCATGTATTTTGATGGAGTAAATGAAGATATCTAAGTCACAGATTAAGATTTTGGTATCAGTTGTTTGTTAAATTTATGCAATTATTTGATTGTCTCCATTCTGATGCTTCTCTATTGTTTAAATTGATATAACAAGTTTATACTCAGTTTATCATTGTACATTTGCTATATATGTGTGATCGGGTTATTTGGTTCTCTCAAGTAGGGAATAAAATCTTTTAATCGATTACAACAATTGTGAAGTGTTAGTTGGATTAATAAGAAGAATCACATAACTAGAATTTCCATTCTATCTCAAGAAGAGTTTGTCAATTATTCACTTGCATGTTTACACAAGTTGTAAACAATTTATATGCCTGACAATTTGAATTATTGTCATTATTGAAATCCATGTTTGCAAATATTCATTAGACTCCATATACCTAATAAGGAACTGGTCTCCCCTTGTATTCTTTTATAATTTTCATTATTCTTATTTATTTTACACTTACATTTACAAATACACATACATATGCATTTACTATTTTCATTTATTTCTCATGTAGTTTAATAGTTTGTTTGATTTCATATTATATGTGTTGAAGACTTTAGAATTTCAATTTCATTAATTTATGGATATGTTGTATCTATAACACTACAAAACCATATGCTCTTTGCATTTACACTTGCATTTAGAAATACACATTTATATACATAGATATAGATTTTTTTAATGATATGTTGGATTTATTGTACTAGGAGAGCATCCAGTAATTGCATTTACATTTACATTTTCAAATACATATACATACATACATACATACATACATATATATATATGTATGTGTGTGTGTATCATTTATATTCAGTGTTCAGACACACCCTATTAGGTCTGCACATGGATAAAAATTCATAAAATCAGATCTCCCATACATATTTTGTTGAAACCTAGGATTGAACCTCTCATTTCACATGCTTTTCTTCACAAAACTCTTGACAACAGCTATACCTTATTTATTTCTCATCCTATGCCCTATTCATGCATCCTACAATTACAACAATATCAATGGGGCCTCTTACACAATCTACAGTAATCACAAAAAGTGTAAGAGCCCCTTTATATCATGTTTGGACTACAAAACCCTCAAAAATAGGGTAATCGAGTTGTATGCAAATAAATGAAGCTTTCTAACTCAAATCAACGCCTTAAGCCATCAAATCAGATTCAAATCAAAGCTAACACATATCTTCACGACATAGAATTGATTTCACATCAAAATATGGTTGTATGTGACCATATAGTGCTGCAAAATAGGAAAAATTCAGAAATTTTGAAGAAAAACACAGATTTTCAAATGTCAAGAGCTTGTATTTTAAATCATCAACCATCAACAACCATTACAATGATCACTTTATGCCTTTTAAAGGCCTTTACACCTCAACCATTGAACATAAAATAAACTAATTTCAAGGTTGTTAACATCACTATTGAAATGTTTTAATTTTTTGACCTTTCAAACATTAAAAAGTACATCATTAAATTAATTATGTAATGGCATAAAAATTAAAAACATCATGAATTAATTATGTAACCACATAAGCCAAATATAATTCTATCAAGAAATTAATTTCAAATAGATAATATAATCACATAACTCATACATTTCATTTTCATTGATCTTCTTCTTCATCCAACTCTTTGTCTATATCATCCGATCTAGATTTGACATTGTAAGGATTGGTCATAGCATCATCATTTTCATTGATATAAACTTTGATAATGTCATCATCCACATGGATATCATTTTCATGAACATTAAATCCTACATCATCATGATCTAGTTCTTCCTCTTTGACATCTTCGTCAAGAACATCATCAACTAACTATTGATCCTGATCATCATCTACATCATCTTCTAGTTCTTTGGTATCTTCTTCTTCCACCACATTATACTTTTCCAGCCTTCCTCTTGGATCGTGTCTAACAAAAAATGGCCAACCCAGTTTACCTAGAACCTCTAAGTAAAATAGCTGCTCACATTGGCTTGGAAGAACATAGGGCTCATTTGCAGCTCGCTTGATCAACCTTGTAATAACCATGGTAAATCCATTATCATATTCAATAATAGTTCTCTCAGGATCATTTTCATTCAATCTTAGCTTGTACCATAGGATGACAAATAGAGCTAATTTGAATGACTTAAAGTCACACTCAAGTATATCATCCAAAATCCCATAGTATCAATTTTCTAAGACTTCTAGATGTATGTCGCTTCTAGATGAAACATTAGTCACCTGAAAGACTGCAATTATACCAGAATCACAAGTTTTCTTCGTGTCATCCAACTTTTTGATTCAAAAATTATGACCATTGCACCACATATCCTTGTGGTGTTTCACCTGCAATATGTCAAACTCGTAAAAATTATTGCAATATCGCCAATTGATAAACATATTTATTCTTGGCCGAATGTATGCAAAGAAAAAAATATCAACACATATACATCAATATAATTGAAAATAATTAAATAATATGGGTGATTAATATATTTATACGTACATTTTTATCTCTTAAACCATATGCTAAATCAATTTTCCTTTGTGTAACATTGGAATCTCCATTACGATGAGCTTCTTTAACCAATGAAGTCACACCTTCCCATGTTAATGCATGACCAGATTGTTGACATCATTCAATCCATACCATCATCCAATCAAGATTGTTTGCAATGTACAAATGTAGTGCATCCCACTCTTGACCAACTGTATCAAAAAAATTTAAAATTCACAAATGATGTATAATTAGTTAATTACCACAGTATACAACCTTAATTTATAATTGATGTATATTGAAGATTAATAATTGAATAAATACAATATACATAAAAACCATATATAAAATGTATTCTAATTAATCTCCATGACCATCTTATAATTACCTCTCACTTTTCTCAATCTACCTTTCCCCATCAGGTACTCCCCTTCGAATTTGTTAATGGAGTTGGGATCCCAAATGCGATCTACATGGATCTTTGCAGCAAACTTAGGAGGATATTCACTAATGTACACCATGGTTTGGTATACCATATATCCCTCCACCATAGAACCCTCAGGATGTGCTCTTTTTCTAACCAAAGCCTTCAAAAATTTCAAATGCCTCTCAACCATCCACATTGACTTTGTGTGTACAAGTCCACACAATTCAATCTCCTCAACTTGGTGTATGAGGTAGTGTTCTTGCGCATTGAAAAATGTCGAAGGTAGACACTTTTGCATTTCACACATTAGATGAGGAATTTTTCTCTTCTAATAATTTATATCTTCTTTATGGATTTCTTTAGATGACAACCATCTACAAGTGATTCAAGGCGCAAATATATTAATGAGATTTAAGAAAAATATACAATATATTACATAACAAGTAAAACAAATGGCAATTATAAGATCTATACAACGAATTGAACAAATATCGCTACTTACCTCATGTATTTTCCAAGATCATATATAACTTTCTTGACATTGTTGTCAAAATTGTCTGGGGGAGATAGAGGTAGAACGTACTGCAACAATTATAAAGTGATCTTTTCATTATTTTTCCAAAAGTATTAAACATAATACATTGAAAAGTACATGCAGTATACAAGTGTATATAATATACCAGAATAATTACCTTAATGAAGGTATGCCAATCATGCGTCTTCATCCCTGACCCAAATTCACCTTTCTTTGTTATTATATTGTATATGTTTGCAACAAATCCTGTGGGAAATCATTTTTTTTGTATAAATTATTTTATAGCATTGCTTTGCTACTCTATTAATAACCAAGGGAACTTATATTAATTTGGTCTCCATTGCTATTTAATTGAATGAAATTTTTCATTGCATGATTGGCTTCCTGAATGTCACTACAAATTTTGACAATTTTTTCTTTGTCATGCCTTCCATCCAATATTTTCCATAGCGTTTCTATTATATTCTTTCTTATATGCATTGTATCAAACAAATGCACAATTTGTAGCTGCTTATAGTATGACAACCTAGTAAATTGTTTGGGATAACTTTTCGGTCCTTGTGGAAGCCGAAAATTAATGCCTTGGTGACCTTCATGAAGTATATAAGTTAAATAAATTAATAATGACAATCATTGTCAATTACAGCATGAGTAAACACAACACAATATAAAAATATAAATTCCAAACATATTATATATGATAGATAAACAATTTGATTCAATGTATAACCTTGATGACTAATTCTATTATGCTCCAACTTCCATAGGCGAGGTGTCATTCTTTGTTGTTTTTATGTAGTTTCTTCTTTCCCATTGAAAAGATATTTTTTCAGTAGTTCAATATTTATGATTTTTGTGGAGAAAGTGCCTATACTCATCAAACACTTGCTTTCCTAAACTTGTTGAATGACGAGATTTCATCTTTGGACCACAAATTGGACATGCAAATTTTCCCTTTGTTTGAAGACCTGCAAGATCATATATAATTGGATTAAATATGTCAATTTTTATAATTATATATAATGAATAGATTATTTAAAAAACATTCATGATATAGATCTACTTCATAAAATTAAATATCATTAAAGTGTAGTCGAACGTTATAATATACCACAAAAATGTGTTAGCCCTGGGGCATCATAAATTGTCCATACAAGCATTGCATGGAACTGAAATTATCTTTGTCCTATTGGTCTAGAGACGTCATACATAGTGACGCCATTCCATAACTTTAGTAACTCGTTGATAAGAGGCTTGATATATGCATTCATATCTTTAAGTTGGTACTTACCTAGTTGAATGAACGTAAATACTACATAATTATTATAACCATTTTACTGCAATATATATAAATTAATGTACATGACTATTAAATGAAAAAAAATGTCATTATGCAACAAATAAGACAAATGAGATGCTACAAAATTAAAGAAAATTTATGTAAACAAATACCTGGAACAATCATTAACAACATTATGTGCTCCCTCTTTATTGATATCCATGGAGGAATGTTATTGTTGATAACAAAAACAGGCCACACTAAGTAAATAGATCTCAAATCTCCAAATGGATTGACACCATCCACTACCAATGAAAGCCTTAGATTACGAGGTTCTTCTTTAAAGTGTGGCAATTTTTCCTCCATGTCCCTAAATGGAGAACCATCCATAGGAATTCGCAGAATGTCATCTCCACTTCTATTCTATGCATGGTAATCCGTATATTGCGCTAAGCTTTTGCACCTAAATAATCATTGCATACGTGGAATATAGCGAAGAACCTTGCGAGGCACCTTTTTCGTTAGTTGATCTATTTGATATCTACTGATATGACATTCTGGGCATTCTGTTGCAAGTTCATGTTGTTTATGATATATAATATGATCATTAGGACATGCATCTATTTCTTGATACTCCATTCCAATATCTTTCATATTGCCAGAGAAATCCTGATATGAGCAAGGTAAAATATTTGATGTTGGTAACAAAAATTCACCAATCAATCTACAAATTTTTTTTTGTTAATATAAAGAATATTAATGGTACATATTTCATTCTTTATTTACTAGTGATGAACTAACAAAAAATAAAATAGATGAAAAAAGATGACATATATGACATACCTTAACATCTGTGAGATTGCTATGTTGGATAAACCATTCATAACCTTCAAGTTCTCTAGCAACAATACAACAAAGAGAAGAGTTGTTTGGGAGCCTTCATAAAGGGACTCGTGACTTCTCAAGTACAGGTAAATCATGAACATCATCAAAGTCATCTCGATCATCATGATCAACTCTACCACTAAATGTGTCATGGATCAATGTATTTGTACCATCATCTTCAACTATATTTTTTGGCACATGATCATCTTCTTCCATAGGATCATTAGCTTCATCTTTGATATTCACAGCTCCATGTTCCTCCGCTTGCAAAACCATATTCTCCAGGCTGTGATAATCCATATCATGTGCCCTAGGATGCCCCACCTTTATAATAATGATAGAAACTGTAAATAAACCATGATCATGATCAAGTGATTATATATATATATAATGTTAAAACGATATAAACATTTACAAATTCAAGCAATATAAACACATATAATGAACAACTTACCAATGGATGATAATCATGCCCCCCTTCAATGTGACCATGCTTCCTACAATATTTCTCAGCTATTGTGATTAAAATTCATCTTGTCTTTAAGCCCTTGCAATTATTGCAAGGACAATAACATTTCCCATCACCCTTTCTTTTCAATCTAGCCCACAATCTATCAAGTGTCTCTTGATTTTGTTCTAGACTAATATTATCTAACATGATTTTTATTTACCAAGCTTGAATATTTAGATCTTAAAAAAATATCAAACTCACACTCCAATAATTTTTAATCATAGACAAGTAACAAAATCTAATAATTCTGATATTTTACACCAAAAAAATTCAGCATGCAACCACCCCTGCAAAAGAGAAGATAGTCTAAAGTTAATGACCCCAAAAAACAATTTAAAATGATAATTCCAAAACTTATTAAATTTTTATTTTACTATGATTTCCAACCATTAGACTCCTAAAATCAGAATATTGAACTTGCACAACAAAATCTAAAAATGCAATTCTAAAAATGCACAAGTCTAAAAATGAAATCTGATGAGATGTTGCTTTAAAATATGATTTTTAAACCTGTAAGTATAAAACTAACTTCACAAATGAATTCTAGAAAAATAAAATGACTACCCTCAACTGGCAATATCTTCTTGAATTTTTTCTAATTTTTCCCAAGAAAATCGTCCTTAGTTCTCCACAAATTGTTGTAAGTATAGAAAATTTGCAACTAGAGCAAATTCAAAAGTATAGAAAGACGTTGTCACAATAAATAGTTGAGCTCACTTTTATTTATGTCGGCCACAATTTTGACTTCACATGTTTCTTGAAATTTTCACAAAAATGCTTTGTTGAAATTTTGATGAAAAATTAGGTTCGTCAAAATTTTGACGAAAATCGGGGATAAAATTAAAAAAAAAATGAAAATTACACATTAAATATCACTAGTACCTGACAATACATCTAATTATACATCTTTCGTCAGAAATTTTCATTATATTTTGTAGTCAAATGAGTTAGTGATCCCATGGAAAACTAAGCATAAGAACAAAGGAACACAAAATGTTGAGAATTAGATGAAGCTTCGATCGTCGACCCAACTAGTTGTGGATTAGATCTAGGCTAAAAGATAATGTACACTCACTCTAGGGTGATAGAACACATGATGATTCCACTAGGTGAGAAGGCCCAAATGTACTCACCTGGGGCCACAAAACTTATGACTGTCTGTGGAGTGAGAAAGCCCAAAAAGGTAAGATACATATGCTAGTTGGTATGCACTCACAAACACAAAGGTGGCTATGGGGAAAATTCATGCCGCTAGGTGGGCTTCCTGCTCAACCATGTCAAAGTTATACCTTGTGATAACTTTAACAAGGCACCACAAAGCAAAAGGAATGTTTATGAACAAAAAGAAAAGAGGTACCATAGTCATGCAAGTTGTGTTATGCAAGGTGGCAAAAATGGAAAAAATAAAAAATGTAAAAATGTAATGATGTTCAAAGGAGTCTTGTTAAGTTCATGCGAGGTTAGTCACTTAGGGAACATTGTGCGTAATTTCTCCAAGAGAGGACCAATCAAAGAATAGTAAATTCACATCTTAGGGGATGCACTGCATCGCATTAGGCTAACAAGAGGAATGTAATATGCTAAGACATATCACACTTATGAAGGAAATCACACCTAATGTCATCCACAAAGTAACAAACACATCATATAAATGACAAGGCTACACTAAGAATGAAGAATGCAAATGAATTATGGTAATGTATTCCCCTCACTTTAAAGGAATTGCTACACATCGTTATGTGATAAATTACTTTAAAGTAGAAGAGGAAAGAGAATACGAAAAGGAAAACAAGACATGAGAGCCAACTAGGAAAGCCCTATGCCAGGTCATATGTTTTTAAGTTAGGTTGTATCATGCAAGAGAAAATTGAAAAAAACAAAGGGAGTTACTTGGAAAATCACACAAAACACATAGGGATCATGCATTTAGGGGTCCGGTATGATTTAATGCTGCAAGCTCGGTACATGAAAGGAACTGAGAACTATCATCATTCTCAAAGCATAGAACTAGAAGAATATTTACATAGAGGTGAAAACAAAATAAAAAATATGTTTTGGATCCAGCTTATGGAAGAGAACATTGCGGTCTCAATGATACGCATCATCAAAAAGGAAAACAAGTGAAAAGAAAGAAAACGAAAGAAAATGAAAAAGATTTCGGGTCAACATGAAGGAGACATTTTAGTCTCAATACCTTGCATCATCCACAAAAGGAAAAACACAAGAAAAGACAAAGAAAAGGAAAAGGGACCTTTTGGGTCAACATGGAAGAGACATAGGACATGTCTACACTTTGCATCATCCCCAAAAGGAGAACACAAAACAAAAAGAAAAAAGTGAACAAGGTAAAAAGCAATGTACAACATATAGAAGAATAGAGGTACGAATAAAAGGTCACAAAGAGATAGAGAACATGAAACAAACAATACGAGGGAACATGATACACACATAAAAGGAAAATAATGAAAAAAGGCCAACGAGGTACATGCAAATCAACCATCTAATAGGTCATCTGCCTCCCAATCATGATCATTGTACTGCAAGGGTGGTTGACTATCCAATGGAGGAATTGCAAGTGCCAAGCTAAGAGAATCACCAAGTTGTGCACTTGATATAATAGATTTATCATCTAAGCTCATAGAAGAGGAGAATAAATAATTCAAATTATTAAGCAACTCTTCATCTATTTTAGCAATCTCCTCGTCATCATCATCATCCAAATTAATTATGATGGGAGGGTGAAGAGTAATCTACAATGAAGGATGTATCAACATTGAAGGTAGTTGTATAATTTCATTTTGTTGTGAGGGTGGTAATGGACTATCTTGTGGTGAGTCAGGAGGATTATTAGGAATTATTTATGTCAAAGGCAGAGGTTGGTTTTCTTTGTTGTTTTCATTTTTCATTTTCTAAGCAAGAAAATGATGACAACGATGCCGCTCTCTAGCACCTTGATTTCGTTTAATGCTATTTTGAAGTTATTCGGATGTAAGAGAAGATTGATCAACTGTAAGCTCCTTTGTTTTAGAAGGAGGCAAATCAATCACTTTCTCCTTAGTTTTATATACTTGTTTGATGTGTGGTAGCAAGGTTGGATTAGTTTCAACATCTCTTAGTCTCTTTGACAAAGAAGGTGAAGGATTGGATTGTGATCGAGTGGGTAAGGGTTGGCCACGGTTACAAGTTGGCTGGAGCATGATCTCATCTATGATAGGAGGTGTGGAAGTGGACGAGGATGTACCACGAAGAGAAAATTTAGCTATCCTTTTGGCTTTAAACTTTTGATATGCTATGAAAAAGAAGTCCTTTCGAGGTGTGATGGGTTCCATGGGTTTGGGCCAAAAGGTTTCTAAGGAAATATTTCTTTTAGAGGATAGGGGATTAACTTGACTATGGTGGAAAGATTTCATTGTCATGTGGAAACTTCAAATACTTGTGAACAACTGATGGGACCTATTTCATTGAGTGAAGCCAAGGGTGGCCTAGCCACAAATGAAATTGGTTGGATTGTAAAATTATAGAAAATGTCACATCTAATGTTTTTGGTCCTATCCATAAGGGTAGCACAATCAATCCAATCGTAGGGCATGCAAAAACATTGTGTGAGTTTTAATCCATGCAGTCACATTATCATAAGTATCTTGATATAGCTCAAGTAATACTAGAAACTCCTATGTGATCACATTCTCACCCCAAGCGAGATCTATTAATATCCCATTAGTGGGATTATCATAGATTCTACTAGCTATGTAGAGAGGACCATCAGGAAACTTTGGTAGTATGTCTTTATCAGAAAAAGTGATATCAAGAGATTTAATGGTTTAGCCATTGCGAGGGATAACGTCAATTATAGCTACAATGTTATCCATAGGACTATCTTCAATAACAACTAGAGATATATCATGTTGCTCATTGTTTGAATGAATAGCCATTACATAAGTTTTTGAAGGTTCGCTAGCCTTAACAAATGAAGTAGTATGTTTAGGCATAGGATTGGTGAAAATCTATAAATTCTAGTTAGGGGGTGCAACGGACTTATTGCCTTGATCATTAACACCCACAATGGACAAATGGCCTGAATCAATGAGGTCTTGAACCAATTTTTTTAGACACTTGCAGTGCTCAGTGTCATGTCCATTTTGGCGATGAAAGTGACAATAAGTGTTAGGTTTGAAGGTGGGTGGTAATGGTTGGTTTGGATCAAGTGGTCTAACGGGTAGAAAAGTGAGCATGTGTTGCTGAATTAATTGGTTCATTATATTATAGAGGGTATCGGGTAAAGGAGTGAATTGTCTCTTGGGGTCCCCATAATGGTAAGGCATGGCTTCCTTAATAGTGGCCATTGAATTGTGAACTTGTTGGGTAGATTATGGCTATGACTTAGGTGAATTGAATTGTAAGAAGCTTCTATTCGGTTTGTGAAAGTTTTGATTATTATTATTGTTTTGGTTATTGTTTTCAAGTTTGTCAGCTCAGTTAGGAGTGGATTTTGAATCACGACTTGAAACCGAGTTATGATATTCACACAGGGTTGTGCATAAGTGCATAAACGAAGGGAATTTCATCATAGTTAGCTTATCCTAAAGATTTGTGTGCAAATTTTTGATAAACATCTTTTGTAGATGTGCATTAGGAATCTTGACATCTATTTAAGCATACAAGGATTGGTAATGAGAGATAAAATTAGTTATTTTTTCATCTTTGTTTTGTCTACATTGCATGAGGTCAACCATTATCTTTTTAGGTGTCATGTGAACTTGAAAGTTACTTATGAAAGCATCCACCAAATCATTGAAGAAGTAGATGGAATGATTAGGAAAGTTGGAAAACCACTCTAAGGCAGCATCTTTCAAGGTCCTAGGAAAAGTTTTAGCTAAGAGTCTCCCATCAAGGATAAAATCACTACATAAAGTTGTATAAGCATTAACATGGTTGATAGGGTCTCCTTTACCTCTGTATTTCTTAAACCAAGGCATTTCTATCCCTTGTGGCATT